>JAULKJ010321367.1:0-19215 GCA_032355405.1 Rubia balearica
TTGGTGAGGATTGAACCCATGACCTCATGGTAGTAGTACTAGACTTCAACCGCTAGACTATCATTCAATCCTCAGATTTTTTTTACCATCAACTAGGTGTGCTCCAAAAAATTTATATGTACAATTTTTTAATTATAAAATGATGACACGATCAAAGTAATGAAATATTTATAGGATACTTTTACTGCTTTCTCTGTCATATAATAAAGGACGAACGACTTGCAAGACCCATAAACTCTCTTTATCGTTCACCTTTGACCCCTTAATTAATTTATTTTTGGAATACTTTTGGCCCCTCATCTTACAAGTTGTTTAGCCGTGAGTCCATGACCCTTTTGTTAGGTCAAAGCGTCAACTTTGGTCAAAAGCGTTAAGTTTAAGGGCTAAATGGTCATTTTCTAATCTTTCATTTTTCCATTTTCTTTTTCCTTGATTCCTTTTACTTTTTCTATTTTCTTCTCCCTTTCTCAATTCCCCTTCCTGCACCCTTGGCTCGGCGGTGTTCTGAATGAGCGGTGGAGCTTCAGAGGTTTCTGGTGGAGGGGAAATCGGCGGGATTGGTTTCTGGTGGGGGAAGGGTGGAGAATAGATGGTGGCGTTGGCGATGTCTGATGGGGAAGATAGTGGCGGAGAAAGGTGGAGGTTCGTTGGGTGGAGAAGATAGCAGCGGTGGAGTAGACCACCATGACGTTATCGAAGCTAGTGCGAGGCTGTTCGGAGTTTCCATCGGTGTAAAGTGTGCTAGAGAGAATGGAAGTTATGCCTCTAGCTCCAGTTCCAGCTCCGACGGTACGACTGAGCTGCGACTTCAGCAACCGCGCCAGGCGGAGACTGGTGCGAGATCAGCGCTGTTAGACGAGGATGACAGCAATGGCATCGATGATAATCAGGGAGGATAAATTAACAAACATCCAACGGTGTCTGATGGGGACGATCGATGGCATCGCATAATGGCTACAAAGGCTTGAGCTGGTGGCGGGGAATCGGTGGCGACGAGGGCTTGAGCTAGTGGTAGGGGATCGGTGGTGGCGAGGGCTTGAGCTGATGGCAGGGGATTGATGGTGCGAGGGCTTGCGCTGGTGGTGGGGAATCAGTGGTGGCGGGGGCATAGGCCATGGCGAGACGCCATTGTTTGCAAACGGCTCCAAATCGCTCGCAATCCTCCGTATACTTGAGGTTTGATAATATGATCACTAAAACATCTACGGGAATATTCCAGTCCCTATATTCAACTGGTCCAATCATGTTTGCAAGGGGGGTTATGGTCATGTTTGCAAGGGTAATGGTTGTTGGCGTGGCAAGGGATTTGGCTGTGGTATATACATTGGAGAGGAGGATGGAGGAGAATTGGAAATCCAATTAAGGAAAGGAAATTGAGGGTGAATTAAGGTAATTTTGAAAAGGAAAGGAATTGAAAAGCCCATGATATTAAGGAAACGAAATTGAGGGTGAATTAAGGTAATTTTGAAAAGGAAATCCGGTTGAAAGGAGGAAGGGGAACTAAGGTAATTTTGAAAAGGAAAAGGAAAAGGAATTAATATATATATTAGGATAAGAGCGTGTGAATAAGCACTCGAATTTCAATAATATGGCTCAAGATGGATGCTCTATCAGGCTCCCTGCTCCACAATTGCATCCGAGGTTGATGATTTATCATCCCGGCGACAGCGGATATGCATGCACTTTTTATGCTAATTTTCCAGAAAAGAGCTACTATACCACCCATATACCAGAGATTAGTGGGCCTCATATTAAGATAATGACACACTGCAATGGGTGGCTGGTGTTGCAACATAGATGGAGTTCCGAAATTTCACTGCTCAACATCGCTTCCTTGGAAGAGGTCAGGTTGCCAAAAATCCCCTGGACAGAAGATGCAAATTTTGTCATGAATGATGCACCACCCACAACACCAAATTATTTTCTCATCATTTTCTTACCTTCGACATCCAGTGCCCTGATATGGCGCAAGGGGCAGCAGCAGTGGGCCGAGTTAGGCTACGACCCACAACAACAGCTGTCTCATGTAACAATATGCAACCACAAGATGTACGGTGTAGTCCAATCACAGTATTTTGTGGCATGTGATATTGTGGACGATACACTCAAAATCACAAAACTGGCTAGGAAACCCTCTAACCAACCCAGAGAACTCAGTACTAGCTTATACTATCTCGTGGGATCTGGAGATGATATATTCTGGGTTCAGATATCAAGACATCCATGGAATGAGCCACATGATGTTCAATTCATAGATGTGTTCAAGTTTGATCAGTCAAATGGAACCTGGAACCAGGTTGAAACCATTGATGATCGCGTCTTCTTTCTTAATGGCGATGCACATCCTCTCTCTTGTTCGGTCACACATTCAAATATGAAGACAAACTGCATTTACTTCTTCTATGGTAATTTATTATATTCCTATCATATGATGACCAATAAGCTAACCATGTCTCTACCTTGTCCACCTTGTCCACCTGATTATTGTGGGGCCAAGCAAACCCGATTTATTACAGTGCAGCCGTAGATGTTGTACTTTAAATTATTATTTTTTTGGACAACATACTATATCAGTCTTTTTAAACAGACCTTCTGTATTTCTAGCATTTAATTCTTTCGTCTCTTTTCATTTAAACATATCTTGTTACTAGAGTATAAATGTGCAATTAGTTGAAGGGCCCTTCTTATTCTTCCATTTGCCTGAATTTAGAATCACACTTCTATAGGGTATAACAGTATTATTAAAATCAGCTGGGGTTGATTCCGTAGCGCAGTTCATTCTGCTCTAAATATTTAGCATATCAGATTGTTTGTTAAATGAAGATTTTCTAAGCTGTGTTATTTAATATTCGATTATCTATGTTAAGGAATAATTGAAGGAAAAAAGAGAATACAAGAATCATGTGATAAGAACTTTCTAATACACCTAAAGACAAGCAGACGGACCAGAAAAGCAAACACTGGGGGCTAACTAGCAAATGCTTTTGAAAACTCTCTTGTAAAGCATATTCTTTTAAATCAATTCCTCAACTGAGTAATTATATTGCATAAGATAGTAAAATTTCTTAATAAGCATTAATAGTTTGTGCGGGAAAACAATATTTGTTTGGAGGCCAAATAAAGTGTTTACACATATTTTAGATATGTAAATACATGGCCGAAACATTAAATAATTTAATATAACGTGCAACCTATTATTTTGAATTCAGCTACAATGATTATATTCTAATAAATTAGAGTGGAGACAATAATATTTGTTTAAATGCAAAATAGAGTGTTCAAACCTGCTTAGAGAAACTGACACTGAATCACTAATTTTAAATGAGTAATCAAATTATGTTGTCATCAAAAGTGAATTATCAAACGAGGGAAAATGGCATTGCTTCCATTTATGTTGTCTTTACACGGTTTACAGAACCGATTTTATGCAACTCTCATAGCAGCCAGATCCTTATCAGGACTAGGTCACTGACATACATAAACCATGCCAACGCAATAACGGTAGAAACAATAATGGCTCAAAGTATTAACAGATAAAATGAGTTATCAATGCTTGATGCATTGAATCAATAGGTGACGGTACGGTGGAAGAATATGGTAAGAGGGAGAGGAACGGGTCTTCTGTAAAAGAGAAGGTTTAGACAAAGGTGATGACAGTCAGGGTGTGGCAGTGGCAATGGTGTGATAGTGCAGCTCAGCACTTTATGTGGCCAAACCAAATAAATATAACAAACCAGAACAGAACAATACACACATCAAGCAACAAAAACATGGCAAGCAAAACAAGAACAACGATAGGAAACTAGAGCAAACAATTAAAAAACCAATATCATGCAACAGACAAGCAGAGCATCAGGTCACTTATCTCATCTTCTGGTATCCAGCACGGCGGACTATAGCATTCAAGGTATTCCAGCACAGTAGAGTTATTCCAGGTTTTTATTATTAGGGTTTAGAAACAGACAAATGAAGAATCTACTTTCCCCTCTTACAAGCTTTCAGAGATGGCAGTGCTATCACGTGCAACCTAAACATTATAAAAACAGGTATTAAAACCGAAATGCATAATGTCACAAACAATCACATACAAAATCGGACTTATGTAGTGCGTATCACCTTCCACAAGGATTTGAACAGGATGTGCATATCCCCACGTGAAAGTTCATCAATGGGTGCCTCCAAAAAACTTGCGCCACGGATTGGAGCCACTAAGGGCTTCAGAAGGGGAATTAGTCCTCTCACGGATTGGAGCCCCATGGGTTCCTCCAATTGATCTTTGCCCTTCCGAGCTTTGTGCAACCGTTTGCAAACCACAGAGTAGCTGATGTACTGTCATCAAACCGAGGGAAAGAATGTCAAAATATAAAAGGCAGAAACGAGATATTGAGTACAAATCCTTCAGCCTTTACCTGACAAGCCGGTTTCGGAATCAACCACTTTGCCTTAACCATTTGACAAATCTTCATAGCCGCGAACTCCAAAACAAAATCAATGAATGTAGTCACACTAGCATCCACAGCATGCGGATCAGCAGCTAATTCATCATGTTGAGAATCAACCATCAGCTTGAACTCCTTAAAGGCTTTGTTGAAGTTTATCAGACCGATAACCTATGTTGAGAATCAACCATCAAATTAGGTAAATTAAAATGAAATTCGTGAATATGAACATTGCTACCTTTGCAACGCTAAAAAATACTAGTTTCAGTTCATCTCCAGTCATTAACGTGACATCCTGAAAGCATAAAAAACAATTAATAAAACCAACCATAAACACGCTTCATTATTCACCAAATTCAATTTGAACTACCTGGCTATAATACGCCACAGACTGAGCTTCAGTCGACATAGTTCCGATCTCAAGACTGTTGACAAACTCAGCGTCGCCTGTCAGAGACAAAAGAAACTGACCGACATTTGCATCCAGAAACCTTGAAGTCAACACCTCACAGAAAGCATTGAAACGTATGCAAAAAATGAAGCTGCGAAGCCGCGCTGCTGGCAGGGCCTGTTATAGATCAGATAAAATCAGGTAATCTCAATAACAGACTGACACAACAAACAGCCATGACAACAGAAATGGTAAACACTTAATCAGTTCCGGAATCGACTCTAATAATTTAGATACACGAAATTAAGACAGAATATCAGCAAACAAGAACGAAATTCACGCACATATGACTTTAATCAAAAAAACTATTCAACACAGATCGCACAAATTAAAACAGACGATAGTTTATTACTCGAGACTTAAACAACAAAACATTATATTGAAGAAACCGAAACTTTTAGGAATTCAATGCTAACATTCAACTCAGTTTGTGAAAAGCAGAAAGAACTCCTAAACTAAAAAACACAAAGATATAGATGTAATCAACTCATAATTGCGCCCAAATTATACAAACAGAGAGATCGGGAAGGAAGAGGATCCAGAGGATTCAAGCAAATGCGATAAAAGACGATCAAGTATGAGATTCATTTAAGCAGCATCAAATACAAAGATATAAAAGTAATCAACTCATCATTACGCATTGATTATACGATCCAGAGATCGAAAACGAAGAGAAATCAGAAAATTCAATCACCGATCAAGTTGAAACTGTAAGAAAAAATTTAACTTGCCATGGCTGGTGGTGGAGAGAGTGAGTCCATTTTGTCGAAGGTGTCGAATGTGTGAAACTAGTGTTGAACTGAGACCTTAAATTAAGAGCGCGGGAAAACAAACCAAATAACAACGTAACACGTGTCTAAAATTAAGTGCTCAGAGGTGGTCTCCAGTGGGCCATAAGGAACTGGGCCCAACTAATACATTAAGCTGGACCCGAGCGCCGTTCTACCATAGACGTGCTAAGTCGTCGGGCTTGACCCATCGGAAGAGCTTTTAAGTGTTTTTTGGGAAAATCATGGTATGAGATCGAAGCTCCAGGCCTTAATTTGATTTTTTTTTTAAATAGACACATGTACCAAATATCTTATGCAACATTAAATAATAAAATAACATTTGACCAGTGAAAAAGAACCCTTAACAAATCAAAATTATTTGATCTGACTTATAGAGAGTCAACCTGTAGATTCAACATTGTTAAGGCGGACATAGGATTATGTTAAATAAATCAAGATCATTATTTGATCTGACTTATTGATGTTCATAAGCATATACATTCCACACTTTTGTGTAGAAATAGAAGCCTAGCTTCAGATTGAATAAAGCAAGATCATCATCTGATCAGCCTTATATATCTGTGAGGCCATATATCTGTACACTACACACTTTCGGGTAGAAGTAATGGTGCCAGCTTCATATTAAATAAAGCAAGATCATCATTTGATTTGCCTTATAGATCTTCACAAGTAAATCATACACAGCACCCCAAGTTTTTTTGGGTAGAAATAGGAGAGTAGCATCAGATTTAAACCAAGATCATCATTTGACCTGACTTAAAAGTCATCAGCCTGTGCATTCAACACTACCCAAGTTTGTGAGGCTAGCTTCAGACTAAATAAACCAAGACCATCATTTTGATCTGACTTACCGATCTAAGTAAATCAAGATCATCATTCTGATCTGACTTACCGATCTTCATCAGCCAGTACATTCAACACCACCCAAGTTTGTTCAAAGTAGAAATAGGAGAGTCTGGCTTCAGATTTAAATCAAGATCATGATTTGATCCGACTTGGATCTTCATCAGCCTATAGATTTAAATCAAGATCATGATTTGATCCGACTTAGATCTTCATCGGCCTACAGATTTAAATCAAGATCATGGTTTGATCCGACTTAGATCTTCATCGGCCTGAAATAGGAGTCTAGCTTATTGTTTGATCACACGAAGATCATGTCTGGTGAGTTAGAAAGGAGAAGAGAGGAGGCAGAAGAGGTAGAGAGGAGAAGAGAGGAGGCAGAAGACGAGGTGTTGAAGATGGAATAGATGAGGAGTATCTATAGTACTCGCCTATCATCAAAACCCTAGATGAATTGGGCCAACTTAACCCTAGATGAATTGGGCTTGGGCTAAAACAGATGATAGACTAAATGGAATGCACGCTGGTGGGGAGGAAAGAAAATAGATGAGAAGTACCTCTCTCCATCTCTCCTAGTAACGAAAACCTAACTGAATTGGGCTTGGGCCAGGCACAAACTAGGAGAGACTCAACACTTGATCAGGCACATAAATGAATTGGGCTTGGGCCAAGCATATACTAAATGGGCTAGTTTTACTTCAATATCGGCTAGTTTAACATACCTCAAATTGGCTCGTTTAACACGTCTCGAGATCCAGTAGTCCGATCAAACCTATAAAATCTTGGTTCGAGTTCGAAATTGAATGAAACTAATTGATAATTAAATATATATTTTATAAATTAAAATCACAAATTTTTATTTTAGAACGACTAACTGTTATGTGTGATAATTTTATAATTGATGTAACTAATTGATTGATTGGATGTTTGTTTTTATTCATTGCAACATGTTCATGTAATTTTGAAGAAACTTTCAAAATGTATCGCATTATATAAATAATTATAATGTGACTTTAAAATTTATTGAAACGAGGATTTTCATAATTGGTCTAGGCGTTGGTCGATCTAACAAGAGACTTTATCAATTATAATATATTATATTTAATTAAATATGTGTTATGTTGCCTTGTTAAGTTCGACGAGTTTAACGAGCAATGTTAGTTGAACTATAGCTCGAGCGCTGCTCAATATTATATGAGTTTGGTTCGACCTCGGCCAAATTTGGATCAAATTTTGACCGAGTTGTTCGCGATTTCGTGAGTTTTTTTAACCCGACCACAACTCCTCTGAATATACCTGATCCAAGCCGACTTCGTTCCAAACCTCACTTGATCTAAACTAAAAGGATCCAAACATGACCCAACCCTATCATACACCGAGCAAAACAAAATCTAAATTCCACTGATGAAGAGCGTTGGGGATCGGATTTATCCTTCGACGCAAGCGCATCAAGCGGATGAAGCTGGCGACCCCTGCAATTTCCGGCGAGGATTCGCACAAAATGAAGTCGTCGATTATCTTGAAACAAATTGTTGGAAACGAAGCAAAGGAAAATGAAGCTTGATGATTCGATGGAAATGAAGCACTAATGATGGCGAGCCGCGGCGCCGACGATTGGAGCTCTGATTGTGGGAGGCGGATGGCGGTGGAGCAAGACGCTAGAGAAAGAGAAATTGGGGTTAGAAATTTTAGTATTTGCAATAAGAACCTTGGATATTTGTGCATATTTAAACAAAGACCCCCTTAAATAAAAATATTTAAATACTTTTCGCCAAATTTACTATGTATCGTTTACAATGTATACATGTTTATATTATGAGGATGTCTCCTCTCGTGATGAGGCCAGAGACCTAAGGAAATATATAATAATAATAAAGTTTGAAATTCGGGGGGTGACTAATATTTTAATTTTGGGCTATTTTTACAAAACCATACAGAAATTTAGGGGCTAAATTGATAGTAGCCAATAATAAAAAAGAAAACCCTCGTATTCTTCAACATTCTCCAGCACCATCACCTCCTTCAACCGTCTCCGGTGCCGTCGTCATGCGTCTTCGCTGACGTCCACGTGCGTTGTCTGATTGGTCATTAAATCTCCGATGATGCAGAGATAAAATTGTCGTCGATGAAATGTACTCACTTTGTTCTACTTAAAGTTTCAATTAAACTATTTATTTTGTCAAACTTCTTAACTTTATCAGTAAGATTGAATTAGTTAATAAATATAAATACTATTGTGTGTTGCCTTATTAGATTCATTGCAATAAATAATTTTAAAGGAGTACGTCTCCTAACAGAGGCATATCCATAAGTTTATGGACATATCATTTATTTTTTACCTTATACAATTTATTTGTTAAATTACATATTACATTTTGAAAATATTCATGAATCATATATTTTTTTTATTTTCACATTCAAAGAATGTTATTACTTATTTTAACTTTTACAATACCATATTTAAATTTTATAAAAAAAATAAACATTTAAGAAAAACTTATCTCTCTCATATCACCAAAACCCTAGATGAATTGGGCGGTTGGGCTTGGGAGAGAAGCATTTAATAGAGAGAAAGACGAATGACAAGTGGTGATGAGAGGAAAGAAACGAGAAATACTTGTTGGCCTCTCCTGAGTTGGGCTTGGGGCAAGCATGTGCTAAATGGGTAATTTTAGTTCAATCTTGGCCTCATTTGATACTCCCTCGGTCCCAACAATTTTGCCATATTTATTTTTTCACGGTTTTCAATAATTATGTGTGACCGACAATATCTACAGCTACATGTAACAAATTCGCATAAAAAATAATATTTAGAAAATAGACATTAAGATGAATCTAACAATATCGCACATGATATTTTATTATAAATATATTAATTTATATTTAGTGTCAAAATTTACAAAGTTTGACTTAGAAAAAATAAATAGGCCAAAACTGGTGGGACGGAGGGAGTATATCTATAGGTGGAGCTGGAATCGAATTCGGTCGAGCCTATGAAATCTTGGTTCGAGGTTTCGTGCTCGAGTGAACTCAATTTATAGCTAAATATATTCTTGGTTCGAGTTCGAATGAAATTAATTTATACTTAAATATTTGTTAGTAATTGTAAATAAATAGGAAATGGGAATGGGTGGTTGGATTGAACTATGGTGTATCAACTTTTCCTTTGGAAGCCCATGTTTGATGAAGTGTAACTTTGTCCCAGTTTAAATTCAACACTTACGTTGCTAACAATGTCCTCTATCTAAGTCTGATCTAATATTTGAGTGGAGATACATGAGTAATAATATCATCGTATGTGATAACGTTAAATTCAATTGTTTTCATATCTCAGTTTTCTTTTTATTATTATTATACATAGATAAACATAATATCAGTAAAGCATGGTTTTTAATTGTGGTAACAATGACTAATGTCAAATTTGAATTAGATGTTGTTTGTTGGGCTTTTGGGCTTTGAAGTATGAATATATGGGCCCGTGAGACTAGGAATCCAAGGAGGTTTCTTCTATAAAAAAAAGGTTTGGTGTACAAGGTTTTGTGGTGTGGTCCTTAATTTGAAGGGCATGTAAGTACAATAGAGGGCAGGGGGTTAAAAGGGAACAGAAGGAAGGAAGGTTATGAATAGTCCCTTTTGGTACAACTATCCACTGATGTTGCCTTACCTTTTGTGTTTTTGGTTTTATCTCGTTTGTCCTCTTTTCTTCATTTCAAACATTCAAAAGGTTTAAAAAAAATGCCCATTCTTGATGGTTATGAATGCATTACTATGCTTAAATCCCTGCCACTTTAATACGTCCATTATCGGTGGAGTTTTACTTATTTATTTTGAAAATTATGATAGACTAATTTATCATTTTAAAACGAACACCTCTTTACAAGTTTGTCAAACACTAATAAGTCATGCTAAACATACCATAAGTTATCTCAAACCTACCCGCATGGCCTAAGTTCTCTCCAATTTACCTGGATATTAAAATTCAGTCCAGTGCAATTTTAAATTGATACTACTCCCTCTGTCCCAAGAATAATGGCACGATTGTTTTATCCAAGTCAAATTTAGAAAACTTTGACCATAAATATAAATTAATATGTATAAAATAAAAACGTCATGTCAGATCTTGTTAGATTTATCTTAATATCCATTTTCTAAATATCAATTTTTATGTAGTTATAGATATTGACGGTCAAATATGATCATTGAAAATGTGAAAAAATAATTGTGCCATTAATCCTTAAACAGAGGGAGTATATAACTTAGTTTTATATGTTGTTCCTTTTTTTACCGTATTTAATTTTAATTCAATTCAATAAGAAATCAACTCATAAGATATGCAAATTTTTTAAAAGAAAGGGTAAAATTTTAGCCTGGAGAAATTAGTAAGGGTGAGGGGATCCCATTTTGGGTCCAAAGAGTGAAGAATATGACAAGACGAAGAAACAAGGGTGATTTTGCAACTCCCATAGTGGCTTGTGAAGAATGGAAAAAAGAGACAGTCTCATAATTTCCTTTTGCATGGTATAAAACATTAAAGGTAAGAAAGAAAAGAGAGACATGCTTGTTATAGCATGTAGAAAAGGGGATACTTTCAAATTCCAATGACCCCAAAATTTCAACCAAGAGAAAAGAAAAACAGTAATTACTTACTCCCAATTACTGTTTTAAAAAATCACTCTATTTGTCTCATCAGTAGTGACATACTTACTTTTTTAAAGTCAAACTTGATAAATTTTGACCATAAATATATATATAATAAATATATATCATGCAAAATATTGTTAAATTCATTTTAACATATATTTTATTATCAAAATTTTAAACGAAATTGGTATATGTAACTAGAGATATTGACAGTCAAATATGATCATTGAAAATCGTAAAAAAATAAATATGTCATTACTGGTGGTGGGGAGTATATTTTACTCCCAATTAAACTAAAATGGATCTATAGCATCGTTACCACTAGGATGAAGGATTGAAATTTTCAAAGTAGTTAGTACTTTTTCCCTTCATATAAATTGAAGAGTGTGTTTCTTGAAAGACATTCTTTTTTCCATAAGTTATGAAAAAATCAAGGATTAAATTGCAAATTAAAAGAAATTACGATAAAAAATTTACGTTGCATTAATCGGGTTATAAACTTATAACTATTGCACGCTACATAGTAAAATTTTAATATTGCAGCAAAAATCTTTACCTTTCTATGTTTTTAATTCAATCCCATTTGTATATATGTATGTGGAAAGACGGAGTTTTCCAAAATTTTATCTAAATTGAATTGAACTACGATAAATTATGATAATAATAATAAAGTTAAATTAATATTGATTAAGTGTAGTAGTTAAATTTTAAAAAACAATGGACTATAGTTGTAATTAATGGAGAATTTCCTCGAGTGATGCACCTAACATAACTGCACCTACACCACCGTTCATATTCACCGCTGCTGTGTGTCAGAAATTCTGCAAAAATAGAGAACGAAGAATGGAGAAGACAAGTACAGCATCGCAGCATTTATTATTAAGCAGTAACCCCAAATAATTCACTCATCATACTCAAATCATACCTAATTACCCCCTCATCCCATCTCCAATAAAGACGGTGGAGTAGATTTTGGTAGAGCTCCGTCTTAGTCTAGAAAATTTCATACTCCGTACATGAAAATTTTGTCTTTGGAAAGGTGATGGTGAAATGAAATTTTGACAATTATTATTAAAATTAGATAAATTGTAAAATAATTTTGGAAGTGCAGATATGACCTCGTAAAAGCTGAATATGTGAAATTAATTGTAAGTTTTTGTAAAATTGTGCAGTTCTACCTATTTTTCTCAATTTCGACTTTGACTAAATCAAGTCAGGTGTTGACCAAAACTAAAAAGAGATAAATACACTATGCTTAAAATAAATAAAAATCAGTGATCATTCTACCCCTAAACTTCTTCGTCATCTTCAAACACATTGCCGCTCACCCTATCTCCGTTCCACCGCTCACCCCATCTGTGATCCGCCGCTACCTAAAATCACCTTCGCCCAGACCACCTCCCCCACCTAAAACCCTAGCCATGCCGCTCAAAACCCCACCTCCGCCTAAAACCCTATCTTCATTTCCCATAACCACCTCCCCTGCTTAAAACCCTAGCTCCAGCACCTTCCCTGCCTAAAATCCTAGCTCCGCGTAAGACCACAGTCCCCTTATAACACCACCACCACACAGGTCGTTGGCGACTCGGAGGTGTCACACATTCCACAACTCGAAGTCGTAACTCGGCGACTGATAGGAAAAGACGAATGGAGTGCGCTAACCAGAAAAGTGCAGCGACAAGGGTGTGGGTTAGAGAGAGAGGGATGGGTTGAGGAAGCGGAGGAGGAGAGTGAGGGATGCATAGGATATTGGAGGGTGGAGATGAAAGTGAGGGCGTGGGGAAGTCGATTCAAGGAGGAGAGTGAGGGCACATTTTGGAATGTTTCATGTCAAGATGCACATTTTCCTTATTGGTCTATCTCGTATAGGGGTGGCAAAATGAACCTGTAACCTGCGGGTCAAGCGGGTAGTCTCTTTCCATGTTGATTGGGTATGGATTTAATGGGTAACAGTTGAATGGTAATTGAAAATATAGATGGGACGGGTTGAGTTTGCGAGTTGACCATGGGTGGGTAAAATAGACAAATACACAGGTTAGATTCGTGGATTTACCCATATGAGTTTGTACAAACTCATATGAGTTGGTATATAACCTGTTCGAATAAGTCAATATGATTATTAGATTATATTTGATTGGATTGTGGATTAAGTTCATGACTAGACTAGAGTTATACTAGTTCTAGTCTACCTTTGACACTTTATTTATTCCATTCAGTAATATCATAATCATTACGGGAAATCACTCTTTCATGGTGTCAGAGCTAGTTCTGATCCTAAATGCTAAACCTTGATTTTTATTTTTCGCTTGGTCGCCTCCCTCACTCCCTCTATTTTCCGACCAACAATCACCGGTTCCAGCCAATTTCCAGCCAACTTCATGCCAGATTCCGGGCATCATCTCAACTTGCTGCCACTTTTTTCAATCTAATTTTTGGCATTTCTCCAGATCCTTGGGAGGGGGATTCAACTTGAATTCAGACCAACACATGAACACAAACCGGACACTATAATTCAATGCCTTGCCGGCCCACACTTATTCAATGCATTCTGGTTATCTCGGTCTCACTAGCATTTAATGTTAGGGACACTAACTTACGAAGATGTCCTACGAAAGGGCACTTGTTAGTTATACACATGAGCTTGGCAGTAAGAGATTAGGTTCGGCTAAGGGCAACAGTCCCACACCAGAGTCCCCCTCATGCATGCATGCATGCATCCCTCCAGGCTCTGGTCATTCCCACCACCAGCTAGCATTAATGGTGGAATTGTAATTTCGAAATGGTAGAGTGGACTTTTTGATTATGTATTTTGACTTATTTGTTAAGAATCAAAAGTTGTCAACTTCACTTGTCACGTTTAATTGTTTATATCAGCTTTTATAATTTTGATTACTCAAAATTATGGATATTAATGACTTTATCAGTCAGATGTTTGAGATCAGAGAATGGTATCTTTCCATTCAATTCAACTCAAGTCATTTGAGTTGTGTTTTACTTTGAAAAGTTAAAAAACAAGGGTCTTGTTCACCTCGATTGAGTCTAATTCATTTCGATTCACTTTAATTCAATTTAGTCGTATAGCCAAGTTCTGTCCAATTTGGTTTGGTACAGTCAAGTACAACCCGATTCATTATAGTTCAATCTAATACATTGTCATTTGGTTCAGTTTAGCCAAGTTTAGTTCTGTCACATATACTCCATCTGTTCCATTTCAAACTGGACATTTTTATTTCAGCAGTTGACTCAAAAAATGATTGATCGTTAACATGTTTTATTAATGATATTTAAAACTTATGAAAAATTGATATTTTAAAATATATGTTATAACGAATATAGCAAGGTAAACACTCAATAGTACTTTTACTTATACACCAATTCAAATATATTGTCAAAGTTAAGAACTTTTGACTAAATGAATAATCATATTTTAGTTTTAAACTTATTCATGGAGTCTTTTCATTTTTCATAAGTACACACTCCCTCTATTTCACTATGGTTAACACACTTTTCATTCTTACACTCATGTGTTTTTTTAAGTTCGTCACCTTTTCTTTTATATCAAACGTGCATCATTCTCAACTAGTTTTTTTTCCCAACTTTATTCACTCAATTCAATCCACACATTTCAAATTGTAAAATAAACACTCCCTCTCTTTCACTATGTTTAACATACTTACCATTTTTGTATGTTTTTATAAGATTGTCACATTTTCTTTTAAGGCAGAAAGTACTTCATTTTCAACCACTCATTAAACTTTTATCTCTCTTCACTCAGTTCTCTCCACACATTTCAACTTGCAAAAATAACACCACATAAACCTGTTTCAAACATAGTGAAACGGGGGAGTAACGTCTAGTGCAAAATATAGTGAAACGGATGGTACATGGTTAAGGAAATTGGAATGTGTATAAATTTGACGGCCACATTTAGGAGAAGAAGGAGTAGATTGTAGGACAGTGTCCCAAAGCAGTAAGGTAATGTGGTGTCCTTATCAAGGGGTGGTGATGCGGACTTCTCTACCGACGTCCTCGGGTAGTGACTAGTTGTGTTCTTCGTCTCCATTCCCATCCCTTATTCTCCCTCGTATTTCTATACCAACCCTTTTGCCCCTCCTCAAATATTAATACCCACCAACGTTTTTTTATTTACTCCTTTTTAAAAAAAAATGTTATGATATTAAAAATTATTTTATATTTGAAATTATTTTTAATAATGTCATTTTTCTGGTTAAGGTGTGAAATCAAAGAGTTACAGTGTTAGGGAATGGTAGGAAGTACTCTCTCCATTTCAGATTTACTTGGACGTATTTTTATTTTTTGATACTATTATCTATCAAAATTTGATTGCATATTTGAATATATATATATATATATGAATAGAAAGATTATTATGTATGATATTGTTGAATTTATCGTAACAATTAACTTTTAAAAATTATATTTTTATTTTATTAATATTATACGTAGGTAAACTTACTAACGGTCAAACATGTTTATTGAAAAATGAAATAATTATTGTTGTGTAAATAGAGTTGGCACATAGGAAGTAGCATTTTACAATCACTTCATTAGCCGTTAAAAAAATTACAATGAATTTAAACACGGTCTCTTAGTTTGATGAGGTATATTTTTTTGAGTTGGCGTCTCTAGTGGCGATAATACCACTACTAAAAACAATGACGATTAAAGAAACCCTCCATTTGTACTTCTATTAGTGGCATACTTTCTGTCTATACTCTCATGGATGTACCATTCATTTTTTACCGTACACGTTGCATTTGTTAAATTACGCACTAAATTTAAAATTTTAGAAAATATTTTTTATTATATATTTTTATATTTTCACATTCAAATACATATTATTACTTGTTTTAACTTTCAAAATAAAATATTTAAAGTTTACAAAAAATTATAATATTTTAGGTAAAAATCATTATGGCGTGTCCATAAAGTTGTGGAAAAGCAACACTGGTCAATTTATTGACTTAAATAAGTCTTCTGGTGAAGGAATAGAACAAAATATATATATATATATATAATAAGTTACTCCTTTTAACCATCTAATAATGACTCATTTTCCTTTATGAAATGTTTTTTGCATTGATTCCTTTGTCAAATTTTATATCGTTTTCAATCATTCAATTTACTTTTTATTCTTTCAATCCAAATTTTCCGGTTAATTTTAACTTTTCTTAAAATTTGCGTCGTTCTGTCAGAAGTCAATGTCAAGGGGAAGTACAAAAACATATTCACTAAAAGTAATGTAAGCTATAATTTAATTTGAAAGTAAACATTTAAATTGTTATTTACTCCGGAAAGAATGTGAAAGTTACTTCTTTCTTTCTTTCCTTTTTGGCGGTAGAAAAAGAGATTGACGAAAAGCTGTTTTATGGGAACTTGGAGAGTGTTATCCTTTTCCATGCGCAATGGAGATTTTACATATGCTTTGGGATTATGGGGATTTTCTTTCACTATATTTTGTATTTTTACCTTTTTTGGTTAAAAAGATTGAGCATTTCATCATCAACCTTTGTACTAAGAGTAAATTTTCAGGGTTTAAAATGGGAATTTCTTGCCCATTTCACCATAATATTTTGCGCAAATCTATCCAATCTTTACCTGTTGGCGTATTCGATCATACGGGAATATTATAAAGAATTATGCTCTGTATTCTCTATTTTGATTGACAGCAAAATGTTTGTTTGTTTGTGATTTTGGACCAAGGAGCCTTTTATCAAATTGTAAAATAAAAATCTGGAATTTCAAAAAATGGAAGAAGATAGACCGTACATTTATTTGTTTATTTTTTTAAAAAAAATGCCCGTACATTTAATCTAGTGATAAGTTTTAGGTTCGATAAATTGCAATTCCATTATTACATACTACCATCCTCACAAGTCACATTATTATTTATTATTAGGTTACGAAGTTATAATAGATTTAGGCATTGTTCTCTAGAACTTTTTTTCTTTTTGAAAAATTGTTCTCTGGAACTTAATTTTACTGAATTAGATTGAATTAAAAGCAAGTGTATTGAAAAATATTAATAATATGATTAAAGTAAGCTATATTTCATCAATTTATACTGAACTGCACGAAATTGAATTGAAGTGTAGATAAACTCTAGAGAACGGGATCAAATGTATTCTCCCTGCTTCCTTATGTTGGTGCATTTTTCATTTTCGTATGTTTTGCTAAGAGTGACACATTTTCTTTTGCCATTGAATCATTTTCAACGACCCGCGTAACTTTTTACTCTCTTCACTCACTTCTCTCAACATATTTCAACTTGCAAAAATAACACCACCTAAAGTTATGGTGCTAAATATAACAAAATGGAGGGAGTAAATAAAATGTTAGGGCTAGTAATTGAGTAAAATATTTTATAAAATAAAATATAAATAACCGAAATGCATGTGTACTCCTGGATCCATGGAATGTATTTCTTTTTATATTTGGTCAAACAAAAGCGAATGACAGCGAATGAATACTTGTTGGATTTCAACTTTCTACGTGTATGGTTAAGAAAAATATTTTTGTTTATAAAGTACGCCTAGATTTGCTAGTATCAAAGAAAGATTCAAAATGCGACCTTCATACTCATACCCATTGGAAATTAGGAAGACCCCCTTTCCTATAAAGGAGGAAGAAGAAAAACACAAGCACAAAATGTCTTTTCCTTTTTCTTAAGTTAATTTCAGATAAATGATAAAATTATCTATAAATATTTTAACTTTGAAAATTATAAACATTAAAATATCCCTCCTAGGCCTCTCCGCCCGCAAATTTCCTTCTCAAGGCACCTTCCTCTTGTCGGAAATTTGATGGGAGCTCAATGTTCACCCCTTTGGTCGAAATTTTGTTGATGATATAGCGATGGTAGTGACAATATTAGAACGTAGCACTGAGAGAAATTCGATATTATTCGATCTGTCAGAATGTGAATGATCGAGATTTAGTGGTAGATCATTGGGTCATCGACAACCAGAGCACAAGTCTGATAAGGGTCTCAACAAAGGTGGATGGAGGTATCGAGATGGATAGTGGTGAGATGAGGTGTCCAAGATGAGTGAGGTGGAGTCGGGAGTCAAAACTAGGTGATGAAATTTCGAGAGATTGGGTGTGTATGGTTACAAGGATTGGTAGTCGGTGGTGAAATTTCGAGATTTGGGATGGAGTGATGAAATTATAACTCGGGTGGTGGCAAGGAATGAGATTGCATGGTGAAATTCCAGTTGCATGTGGTTATGCCAGTGATGGTTCAACGAAATTTAGTAAAATAAATAAATTATATTTTTTTCTGGTAAAAAATCTTGAGAGAACTTAAATTCAATACATTTATGCAATCAAGAATTATATTAACATTTACAAATACATCAACTAAAGATTACATGTACACTCCGAAAAGAAACTGATTAAGGAATGAGAACGTCTTTTCCTTCCAAAGTCTTGCTTTAGAAATATTAATCATTAGGCGTGATAATTTTGTCATTTTTTAATTGATCAATTTATTAACCATTAGGAATATGGTGATTTGGTCTTTGTTTTTATTTATTGCAAAGATACTCATATAACTTTTACAAAAACTTTCTGAAGTGCATATAATGAATAAATAATTATAATCTAATCCTATTTTTATTAAAATAGTTTTTTTATAATTTATTTAACCATTAATCTGTCCTCTTTTTCCCTTTCCATTTACTTGCCCAAACATTTTACGAACAATGATAACAAGAAATATTGTTTAAAAATCTAGATGTCGAATCGATGGTTCAATAATCAACATAGATTCTCACATGCAAATGTCTCTTCTGTACCATCCACACCTTTCTTGAATACAGTGATCCATTTCCACTCTTGCCTCCCACATCGTCTTTTCTTTCTCATAATACTGTTGGAAAATAAGTTGAATTCGTCAACTTTGGGCTCAGTTTTGAGTAGGACCCGAAATGAGTTGGGTCCAGTGGATGACGTTTTTGGATTCTACGTTGCGAGTACTATAAAATCGACTACTCGAACACTCAAAACGGATCAAGAGTGAATGAGATAT
>JAULKJ010321368.1:0-10462 GCA_032355405.1 Rubia balearica
ATATCATGTAAAATTTTAATGTTTGAAAAGTACATGCTATGTATAATCCAACGATACCTTACATGATAATATTACTATTTATATGTTACATAAAATTTATGATCAAACGTGGTTTGAAAAAATTAACTGAAAAATGTGTCAATTTTAGTTAAATGGAGGGAGTAGATTTCACACGTATTAGTGATAAAACAAATCCTATACTACAAATAAACTTGTAGTGGGCTTATTGGTACAAACGGTAAGCATTGCAGATAATAACTTCCAGAGCCAGCTGTACTGCCGTTTCTCCGAATGTGTTCATTCTGGGTGTTTTTGAGTATATCTTCCAAGTCTGCTGGTCTTCTGCACGAACATTTTTCGGAGATCAGAAAACAGGGTCATCCGCTGATTTTTCTGAAATGAAAGATGTCGGCAAGTGGGTATAACAAGCTTTGAGATACAGAAAATCAACCGTTTTCTTATTGAATCAAATTGCTTCATGAAAAAATCTTCAAATGTCATTATATCTTCCACCTCTTTGTTTTGTTCTTTCTAATCTATCTCGCTTCTTTATCGAAAATGGGGGAATTAGGAAAAAAAAAGGGCAACGAAAGAGACGGAAGGTGGAGAGAGCTGAAGAGACATGAAAAACTGGGGGGAATTTGGGAGAGTTATATACACGCGGCCGGAAAGAAGGGTCATTTTATTACCCGGTTACAATTTTCCCAAAATTAAGATTGTAGGTGCTTTGTTTCATTGGACCAAAAGACGATAACGCTCATCCGCAGCGCCCCACCTGCTCGACACTACAGGTTTTGGTGGAGGAGGTAAATTCACGGTAGTCCAGCGCAAGGACCCGTTAGCGGTCACTACTCGGTGCGCACAAGGGACCTAAGTCACAGCCTATAGGCCCATACATGGGGGCCCGGGTGCCTGTAACTCTTGAAAAATCCTCACACTGCCGCTGCCGAGTTTCGAACCATTGACCATTGGACCAACATACCAACGTTCCAACCGCTGGGGTACACCCGTGGGTGTTAATCTCAACCATGAGATTATATTAGATGGATGGTTGAGATATGGTCAAAGTTTATCAAATTTAAGTTTAAAAAATAAATATATTATTACTGGTGGAACGGAAGGAATATTTTATAGTAATTCTTTTTTAAAAAAAAAATTAAACCTTGAGTTCATCCCCTCCGGAGGCAGAAATCATCCCATCATTACGTGGCACCATCATTATTAATCATTCTGATGGCCTACCGACTACCGACTGCGCCCAGCATGATAATCCGGTATTTTAATACAGTATTATAAGAGTACCCTTTTAATTGGCAAGTATTTTTTTTTTCAAAAGGTATAAAATGATCGGTGATTACTCCCTCCCGTTCAAATTGCACCACCATCATTATCACGCTGTTTAAAAAATATATTTAATCATTAATATATTTATCTGTGTATATTAATAAAAAATAAAAAAAATTAATATTTAGAAATTACTAGTTACGACAAATTCAACAATATAATATATGATAATATTTAGAAATTATTGTTACGATGAATTCAACAATCACATATGATAATATTGTTGCTCACACACACACATATATATTCAAATATGCAGTTAAAATTTGATACAGAATAGTGTCAAAAAAGCAGTGTGCAGTTTGAATTGGAACAGGGAGTGTTGAGTTACGAGAATAAAAGGTAAATTAAATGAATAAATATAATCTAAAATTTACCAAAATAAAAATGTGTCAGTGTAGAAAAATCATCCTAAAAAGAACATGATGGCAGTATAAAAATGTGGGAGGGAGTAATTAGAATTTACCATTCTTATATGAGAAAGTCTCATGTCAAACCAACCAATGATTAAACTAATCATGAAAACCACATTTTAATAAATTTTAGGGTTAAATTATAATAATTTACACATTGCAATACATTTTAAAAGTTTTCAAAGTTATATATGAAATAAATGAAAATCAAATCAAATTATTCCATTAGTTACGTCAATTATAAAATGACATTGTCTAATGAGGACTGCAATGAGTTTATTTCCTCTGGATTATTGTCATCTCTTAGCAGAAAACCTAAGAAGAAAATAACACTAGTGAGTTGGAGGCCTCCTGATGTGGGCTTCAAAGTAAATGCAGAAGCTTCATTCAAACCTAACTTTTCTTCAAGCATTGGATTTGTGGTTAGGAACAATGCTGCAGTTTGTTTATTGCTAGGTTCAGAGAACATTCAAGCGGAGGATCTTGGCGGCTATAAGGGTCATCACGGTAAGTATCCAGCAAAACTTCTTGCCACTAACTGTGGAACTCGATTCTTTGCAGGCGGTTAGGGTGCTTCAAAGGAAAGATAAGTCACCGTGAAAATTGAAGACAAAACTGTGGGAGCTGTGGACTGCTACCAACTCCCTTCAGATCTACTTTCAACATATACACGGGGAAGGAAATCAAGTAGCACACGAACTGGCCGCCATAGCTGAAAACACCAGTGATCAATCTCATCTGCTGGAAAAAAAACAGGAGTTCGGAAAGCACTGGTTGGAGATAGAATGGGACTTCTGAGTTTAGGCTTGCGACATAGCTTCAGCTACTCATATAGTAATCCATTGTTGAGATAATAGGCACATGGCCTATAGCAGGGATTTCTGTTAGCATATAGCTGCCAATTCTTTTGTGTATAGGTAGTATAACACTTTTGGTACATATGGATGTAAATTTGGCGGTTTCTTGGTATGGGAAGCCATATATTTCCCCCACCATCGGTGGTTTAATTAAAAAAAATAGAGCTTATCTAAACAGAATTGGATTGAATTGAATTGAGCTGAATTTATTTGAACTGGATTGAATTTAATTAAACTGAACTGAAGTAAACTTAACTAAAAATAAATGTATTGAAAAAGAGTAATAATATGACTAAATTAAGCCAAATTTACCAAAGTAAATTTCCATTGAATTGAATTGAAATGCAAATAAACTCAAAAAAATGGGTTGAAACAAGTGTCTGTGACATTGTTTACTATATTCCTAGTAAATAAATGAGATAGTAATAATTATTTATTTAAAAAATAATTCACTTCCTAGTATTTAGGTAAAAATAACTACCCATTATTTAAAAATTGGTCCATTCAAGGTACTTCTCTCACTCAAATAAGAGATAAGCGTTTTGACACAGACGAGGTGCGTCTGACAGAGGGTTTTCCTTGGTTTATCAACTATTGATTCGTCCAAGATCAAAACAAATAAGACAATCAGATTATGCCAAAATATGGTGAATAAGAAGAGTTTTGTTCGAGCCTCTTTTCAAAAGCATGCAATAGGAAATCAATGGTTTTGTATAGCAGTTAAGGTTTCAATAGGATTAGAGGAATTTGGATTGGTGGAAAATAGAGGGTTAGTTCTACAGTTTTACAAGCAAGGGATCATATATAGTGAAGCTAGCAATTTTGTGATTCTCAAGGAGGTCTTATTGGAGTTCTATGCAACCTATTATTTTCTATTGGGGGGATCAAAAACTTTCCTTGGAAGTAGAAATTCAAGAGAATTATTTAGAGTTTTTAAAACCATATTTTTGACAAATATAACGGCTGCTTGGGTGTTTATTATGGAGAAACGAAAGGGTTAAATCATTACGGCTAAGGACAAGGGAATCGGTTTACAGATGCAGGTCCCAACATCTAAGAGAAGATGGATGGGTGGTGGTGGAAATGAGCTTATAAATAGCATCTCATTCAATGCGTCAAAACCATCAACCAACAATAAGAAGTTTCGCTCTCAGAATAAATCTAAAACCAGAGAGGCAAAAATGAGTGACGTTTCTTCGCTTAAGTTTTTGGATGACTTCTTTACTCCTCCAGGATATGATTTCTTTGAGGAGTACAAGGAGCCAGTGATCCCTTACATAGACCTTTCTACTATTCCTGGAACAACTAGAATAGGAGGAGTTTTAAAGATCACTCAGTCTGATATTGAAGAATTAGTCGAAATGGAACAAAATTGTCTACATACCTACCCGTTAGATTATAGAGATTTCAGCGTAGAAAGGTTAAATGAGTATTTCAATACCTTTTGGAGTATTCTAGACTTTGTTCTTAATTTTTACAAATAAATAAATAAATTTATGTCATCAAATTTCAAACATGAGAGGAAGCACTGGCAGTATTGCACTAGAGCCCATATTCAATGGCAGAATGACTTATTACACTAATACGTTGGGGCTAGAATATCTGTGAGAAGACTCGGAGGGGAGAAAATGAAGGCGCCGATTAAAATTCATGGCATACCCTTTGAATGCTATGCTCCAATGGAGGCCATCAAAATTACGAATCATGCAGGTGATATCGTAGATGTAGACATTGATGTTTGACCTCGTATGAATTTAAAATATTTGAAAGCAACTATGTGGGTAGTTTTTGGTAATCCATTAATCTATTATTTTTTCATAGATGTTCTAAATTGTAATAGAGTTTGGTTAGATGTTAGATATGAGAGACTTTACAAATTCCGTCGTAGATATGATTTTATAAGGCATCCCTGTCAAAGGTTCCCTATCAGTGATGATAGTTAGAGTTGTTTATTGACAGCCACATTTAGGCGCAAAATGCTGCTAGAAGCTCTGATATTGTGTGTAATGACCCTAATAAGGAAATATTTCCTTCTTCTTTAAGGGCACATTCACATAGACATACCAAAAGGAATTTGAAAATAAATGATGGTTATATGGATCTTCGTTGGGAGAGATATAGTCTCATGTTAGATAACTAGGTTCATGGGAATTTTTTTTATCTTTGTGGAGAAAAAATCATCTATCGCAGCAATCTTATGTGGAACAAGCAAGTAATGGTGGTAACTCAGGAAATAATAACAACAATAGAGGTTCATGAAATAATGGAGGTGGTGGAAGTGGCTTGTTTCTTGGGCCTTTTGATCATTATTTTGGTTGAAATGAGCAATTCTCTCCTCCAAAATCTGAGTCTCAACATGAAAATCATGAATTGCCAAATGGTCATCACTCTTGAGGAAATTTCATGGATCTTAATGTGGATTCTGATGGAAGTGATAAAGATAAGCATGGTCTTTCTCAGGAGGTGCAAATGGAAGCAATGCCAACGGTTTTGTCTCAGCTTGTTCACCAGCAGGTAGACTTAGGAGTGTGGACATTAAAGATCTCAATCTTCAATTAACATCCGACAATAGTATAAACAGCACATGAGGCAGCATGAGGCCCACTGCATTTGCAAAAGAACTAACATGACAACTTATGGAGACGCAATAAGATGAAACCAATGATAAATGTTCTCAAATGATTGTTATTGAAAATACACAAGAGCCATGAAAGATGGAGGATATGAATGCTTATCAGAAACAAGAGCAAACTAAAATTCAGGAATAACACACAGGAATACAACAAGATAATGAAAAAGAATAAAAGAGGGTTCAAAGTCCAAACCAGAGAAAATGATGACAGGGATTCTGTACAAGAATATTTTCAAGAGGAAGTCAAGGAAGAGGAAGAGACAGAATCTCACAAAAAAACTAGAAGGCTGGAAGATTGTGAGGAAGAATAATA
This sequence comes from Rubia balearica, assembly GCA_032355405.1. Classification (NCBI taxonomy): domain Eukaryota; kingdom Viridiplantae; phylum Streptophyta; class Magnoliopsida; order Gentianales; family Rubiaceae; genus Rubia; species Rubia balearica. Next base: position 5,560 of record JAULKJ010321368.1, read on the forward strand.
ATGGTGTTGGGGTATCAAGTTAAATGGGAGATGAGCACAATAACATATACAAGCAGTGGGAAGAAAAATCAAACAGAGAAAAACCAGTTGCTTATGACTGAAAGTTCAAAGAAGAATCCAAACTAGCATCATAGCCTATGATGTTGGAAAAAGATCAAGTTTTTCCAGAAAGAAAGCTAGATCAGAAGCAAATAGATATGTAAAAATAGTTGGGGAAATTGAATGGAGTTACCTGCCTTTGAAGAAGAGAATTAGATTCCTCTTTTATGATAAAAAATTTGTTTCTGGCAAGAACGTAAGAAGACAAGAGGCTTATTCTGAAGCAACTAAAACGAGGAAGAGGAACATTATTTTTGAAGGAAAGGTGTTACTAAAAACTGCAGTTAATTAAGCACAGTTTGCAAATACTATCCATAAGGAGGTAGGAAGCAGCTCAACATTCAAGGCTTTGTAAGAATTGTACCAAAACAGCTTGTAGAAGAAATATGAGAGTCCTAAGCTCTAATTGTAGAGATTTTTGAAACACCTCTACAAAGAAGACAAGTGAAGTAGAAAAAAAATCTTTCATGCTTTGTATGTTTGAAACTATGTGTCCAAAGCAACACATATATAGGTGGTTGGAGAATTCTAGTTTTGATTGGTTAGAAGATGTCGAACCAGATGGAAAATCAGGTGGCATTGTAGTGTTTTGGCAAAACAATTTATAAGTCGATAGCACTTTTTTTTTTTATTATTACCAACACCAATAGGGATAGTGGTGTTTGGTTTTTGTTTATGGCCATCCAAATTTTCAGATAGGTATCTAGTATGGAGATTTCTTAACCTTTTGGATTATTTTGTTATGTTTCCAATAGTTTTAGTAGGTGACTTCAACCAGGTACTTTCACAAAGAGATAAAAGAGGAGGTAATCCAGTACCAAATCTTGATACTGGTTTACATGATCTTCTTAAGAAGCATAATCTTATTGAAGTCACAAACGAAGGGTTGTGGTATACACGGTCCATTAAAAGAGAATAACCAAATACAATTGTAAAAAGGTTGGATCCAGCTATTGGAGACACAAGATGGTGGAATTTTTTTCCCCGAGGCAAGGTGATAAATCTTCCTTTTTATCAACTCTGATAACAGTCCCTTATTCTTAGATGTTCTACTAAGTTCAAATGATAGAAAGAAAGTCATTCGTTATGAGGTTTTCTGGGCTAAATTTGATGCTTTAGAAAATATAGTAAGGAAAGTTTGGCTGGCTACATAATCACTATATCATAATTCTCCGACGTCGATAAGGGAGGATATTCAGTATTCAAGATCAGATTGTGCACTTGGGTATCTTCATAATTGGAGTAGTACTTCACATGGAAATATGGAAACAAACATTAGAGAGTTTGCAAACAGGTATATGATTATATAAAAATGCAAAAGAGATTCAAGAGCTAAGCCTGAGGTTAAAGAAGCATTCAGATTATAGGAAGCAAAAGGCCAACCTATCCTGGATGAAATTTGGTGAGAAAAAACTACCTTTCATAAAAAATGGGCGACAGAGAGAAGGAATACAAATACAATCCAAAGAATATACGATGGCTAGGGACAATGGATTAATAATCTAATTGTTATTTTTAGCACAGTCGTGGATCATATAAAAATCAGTATTTGTAATTCCATAATGGTATCCACCAATGATATAAGAAGATATGCAACAAGAAAAATATATTCAGATGGATATGAAGAAGCTCTCAGACCAACAAGCAAAATATTTATCAGTGGCATTTTCTGAGCAAGATGTTTGGAGTGCTATAAACAGTGATAGACATAATAAGTCAAAGATACATTCTATCAGATTGGAACAAAACGAAGGTTATTCTGATCCCAAAAAAGGTACCAAACTTACCTTCTGATTACGGGCCAACTTCATTGTGTAATGTGAAGTACAAAGTTATTGCGAATTAAGATGCTAGCCAATAGATTTAAAAAGTCACATAAATTCTCTGGCATCAGAGAATCAAAATGGTTTTATTTTAGGTATATCTATCACAGAGAATGTTTTGCTTGCTCATGAAGTATTAAATTACATGAACAATGAGAAATATACTATAGGAATGGTAGTTAAATGTGATATGAGTAAAGCATACGTTAAGGTCTCCTGGGCATTCCTAGAAGAAGCACTCAGAGCTATAAACTTTCCACAAAACTCAATAAAACTGATTATCTCTTATGTTAATTTGGTTTCTTTTCAAGTTCTTTTAAATGGAGAGGCCTCAGGATTTTTGTGTGCCTAATGAGGGAATTTGACAAGACTGCTCCCTTTTCACATATTGGTTTATCATACGCCAACAATATTGCATGCCTTGTTAGAGCACACGATCAAATTAAATAAAAATACTAGGCTTATCGGTGTCCAGAAGAGGTCTAAGGATAAGCCATCTGATGTATGCTAATAATTGTATCCTGTTTACAGCCTGCACTACAACAACAATGGATAATATAGCAAAGACATTGGATTTATATGCCAGATTCTACAGACAAAGATTGAATTTGAGTAATGTGCTTTAGTGTTCAGTCCAAACACTTCCCAACTTTCTCCATTTCCAAAGTTAATCAGAATCAATTAGTTAATGATCACATGGTTGATAATTTTAGGTCGATCTTTATTTAATGCTAACTTACAATCGTAATGTTATATATAAAGTGACTTTCAAAAAAAAACTACCCATTATTTTATATTATTGATATATCTAAGGATACCATGATTTATGAATGTACGATATTATTTGCTTAGAATTTAAATTGTTAAATTGAAAAAATCGAGAAAATTTCCTATTCGACCACTAACGGTTAGACCAATTATAAATAACATACTCCCTCTGTCCCGCCAGTTTTGGCCTATTTTTTAGTCAATTTTCTCAAACCATGTTTGACCATAAATTTCAATTAGTATATAGACTCTAATATCATCATGTGAGTTATTGTTAGACTCCTATGTCGACGTAGTTTCTAAATATTAAATTTTAATGTACCATTAATATCTGTAATTAAAGTTATTAATGGTCAAACATGGCTTGAGAAAGTTGACCAAAAAGTGTGCAACTTGAACTGGGACGGAGGGAGCAATTATTATTACTCGAGTGTTTTTTTAATCACCTCACTGTTTTTACTTATTATTACATTGTTTTTTAAATATTAGTCTGTTGTCTTATTTTTTGGACAAAGTACTCCCTCAGTCCCAAGTTAAATTGTTTCATATTATTCACTATCAAATTTTGACCGCATATTTGAATACACATATATGAAACAACATTAGCATATACGGAGTATGAACATTTTATTTGCCGCTGTTATACGTAGTTATACATTTTATTATTCATAATCATGAAAATCATTTTAAGCAATTTAACGTGGGACAGAGAAGTAAGAATATTGCAAGTATACGAAGTAATTAACATATAAAAAAAATATATTCTACCATGTACAAAAATATAACTCGTCCATCAAATTTCAAGTAATAATAATGGTAGTAGCGGACAACCCCATTGTATAGATTTGGGCCTTCTGTTCTTCCTACGACAAAGACCTTGCATCCAACTCTCATAATCCTTCATTATGATGATGAAGAGGATTAAACCAAAAAACAGAAGGATTTGAAAGCTTAAATTGTCAATTGAGCCCCTTCCTACTTTCCTTATTTCCTAATCAGTCCCCGGATCATAACATATACCACCCAATTGGGATTGGATTCTTTAGCTACAGGCCCAACACCTGAGCCCACTAGCTAAATTGTAATGATTCGAAAATTAGGATTTTTTTAAATAAGTCAAGAATTGGAGGTTAGTAATGTAATGAGACATGTTTTGATGGAATGAAATTTTAAATTAGAATATGTCACATGCAGCCGTGGAACCACACCAATATATTATGGGGTGAGTTAGTACATAAATTTTTTTGTCTGAATCAAAGTAACACGGATGAAAATTTTCTTGTTGGTTTTTTAACTCGTGTCACAATATAAAGCCATCAGCCCATAATTACATTGTGCAAGATTGTGATTTTCTTCAACTATTAAGCTGATGGACAAATGAGTACTCATCGAAATTGTACTCCGTCCCATTTGTAATTGCTTAATTTTTGGTAAACTTTTTCATGATACATTTAGTTATAAATTTTAATTAGTATATAAATATTATTATGTTCATGAAAATTGCAAAATGTTGTTAGATTCGTCGTAATGTATAAGTACAAAATGTCAAATTTTATACACCATTATTATACGTAACTAAATTTCTAGGTGGGAGATATTGTTAAATTTTTTGTAACGTGTATTTTCTAAATATATTGTTTTTTGTAGGACATTATTATACGTGATTAAATTTATTTATGTCTTGAAAATTATGATTGAAACTTGTTTAGTTGCAAGCGAAATGGAGAGAATATGAAAATCGAAGAATAATTTGTTGCTTGAAAAATAAATAACAAGAAGAATAATTTGATAAAAATAAGAATACAAAAAATACTAGTCCATCCAAATATGCTTAAGAAAATAGAGTTTGATGCCATAATTTGAACATGTGTTAGAGATAAAATAAAACATTTTCAAATAGAAAAGTCATTGCTCGGCACTTGGACCTATTAGCTAAGGACTCAGGGCCCAAGATTTTAATTTTTTAATCCTTAATCGGCCCAACTCATACATTGGGCTAACTCATCTTCGTTTTCTATTGGCCGTTGCAATTCCATCGGCGGCGGCTGCATCGATATACTTTACGTAGAGGTGTCAATTAGGTGGGATTGGGAAGAAATGAGATGAGAAATTAATAAATGAGTGGTTAATGGGATTGGGTATTAAATACCCATTAGCTTTTGAAATGGGACGGGATGGGAAATGATTATATTAATTGGGAATTTTGATCCCAA
>JAULKJ010321378.1:0-10462 GCA_032355405.1 Rubia balearica
TACCAACAACGTAGCGAAAGAAGAATTGAAATTGAAAAAGCAAGAGCAATCAAAGCTGTGGAAAAAGGCAGGTCTCAAACCTGCTGCAAGTTACAAGTATTTAGCATGCGCTGCCCAAGGAGGAAAAAATGGAGGACACACTATGAGATATCACATTAATTATGTGAACATGTACATAATATATACTATAGAAGGGGGGATGCACAGAATGTCATAGATGAGCTTTATCAAATTGTTGCTGCCATGGAAAACTACTTTTTTAGAGTCAAGCTGGACGATGAAAGAAAACTAAGTGCACTCTTTTGGAGGGACTCGATGATGAAAGAATATTACATGCTATATGATGATGATGTGATTTTTTACACCACTTATCAGACAAAAAAGTGTAATCTCACCTGGGCTCCGATTGTCGGGATAAACAATCACTGGAACAATGCAATGTTTGGGTGCACTTTTATTGGAGACGAAAAGGCTGAAACTTTTGGATGACTGCTGGAGGTTTTCAAAAAATCAATGGGAGGAAAACAACTAGTGACTATATTCACTGACCAAGATTTGGTTATGTCAAAGGCAATTAAAGAGGTATTTCTATGCTCCGTTTGAAGATTGATGTTTCAAATTCTGTGTTTGACCTTTTACATATTAGTGATGATGTTTTAAGTCTTCCATCAGGTTTTTTTTTTTTACTTATTATAATGTGACTAGTGATGTGAATAATTTTATGTTCTAAATCATCATCACAACCTGATTTAGAACACCTTAGTAACCATCATGGGAATATGTACAACTTCTCTTGGAGTTGAAACTGCAACATGACCATCCTACATTTAGGATTGATGTTCCATTAGCAGTATATGACCTTTTAAATAAACTGGTTGATGACGCAAGTACTGAAATTATTGTTGCTGTTTCGTAGGTATTCAAAGACACAAAACACAGACTCTGTTTGTGGCACTTGAAAGAGAATGCAACTAGTCACTACGGTAAAGTAAAGAGTGATGAAGAATTTGGAATGACATTCGACCACTGTTTGAAAGGTTGGGCAAATGAAGAAGAATTTGAAATATGCTGGAATTCCATGTTAGAATCCTACCCGCTGCAAGAAAACGAATAGTTCAAGCGCTTGTACGAACTCTGAGATAAATGGTGTACTGCACTAAGCAAGGATTTCTTCTCAGCTGGACCTTTGTCATCATAGCGTAGTGAAAGTACCAATAAAGCAACCAGCTTCAAAATCAACCAACTTGATACAATTTTTTTTTGCAATCTTGGAAAAACTGTCAAAAGTTGAAGAAGCACGGAAACAAGCAGGGAGTATAATGTATCAATATGAAAATCAAGAGCAACAGTAGAAAGGCCCGGATTGCTGAAGCAAGCTGGGGAGATAAACACTCTTAAAATTTTCAAGGACTATAAAACAGAGTGAAAACTGGCGATGACGAGTAAAGTGGAGAAAATATTCAACATTGGCTTTGAAGATGTTTATGAAGTCCGCCTAGAAAACAATGAAACAAAGGTAGATAATTTTTATTACAGACTCAGGGATGGTAAAGTGGAAATCAAGTGTTCATGTAAATACTTTGAAGAAGTTGGGATGTTGTGCTTCCACAGGCTTCGTGTACTCTACTTGCGCAACATCACAACCATACCTGAAGATTATATACTCTAGAGATGGAAAAAGATTTCAAAGAAGGAAATATAGAACATAGTACTTGGAGGTGCATGAACACAAAACAAGAAGAACAACAGTGAGATGAAAGGTAAGATACCATGGCGCCATGAGATGCTCGGAAAATACTACAATTTAGTGTTGAAATGTGAAGATGACGAAGAAACTCGTAGAAAAATTGAGGATGGTTTGAAATGGGATTCAGCTACAATGTTCTAGCTGCTTTCAATGAAAGATCAAGACAAAATAGAACATTTAGCCACAAACAATGCCAATGATTCACCAACAAAAAGTGCTTCAGAAGTCCTCGATCCAAAAAGAGCAAAAACAAAGGGAAGAAGTAAGAGGTTGAAGGAAAAGATTGAAAGGAAAAAGCCACAGAAGAAGGAGTTTGGGTCCAAGACTCCAAAAACCCAAATCATCTGAATCAAGGAACATTAAAGTTGATGAAAGATGAGTTCTGAACTTGCAAAACAAATTTGATGTTTCATTACTGTTATGTGATGTTTCAAGACTTTCATTTGATTTTACATTTTTTAGGAAGTGAGGATTTTGAATTAAAAATTATTGCTCAACTCAGTGTAATACAAAAGGTTTATTATGGGAATCATTTTAAATTTTACAGGTTTCTATAAGTTCTTGCTTAAGTACTGGAATTTAATTTACAGGAATATGATGTTTTAACTAAAACTTTTGATTACCTACAAATTTCTAATGATCATTTTATTGGGACTTTACATTTAGTATACCAAAAGTTACAACTACGAATTGTGACATTTTTATGGCTACGCTAAACAACTACTAAAATTGTGATGTCCTAATTTTAAAACATAATGTTTCATACATAATCATTAATGAAAAAAACGCTACAAATAGAATAATGAGAGTTATACCATAAATAATAATAATTATTATCAACACCTTAAACCATCAAAATCTGATATTGAATTGTCACTGAATTACTTTAAAAAGTCAACATAAGATCAGAATCCAAAAACCAATTTTCAAATTCCAACCATAATTATGAGAATCACATAAACTTCGATATCAAGTACTTAACACAACCCAAAACACCCAGAAAACATCCAAACCCAACAATACTAAAACATTAACTAACAGTACTTAAAATATTATCCACAAACACAAGTTCATCACATCAAAAAAATAGTACTAGTTCTTCTTCGATCCCTTTTATTTACTTTCCCACTTTTTCACCCTTTTTCTGAACAGTTTTAGCATCCTTCTTCTCAGGTACAACAACGGAAAAACCAGCAACTCCTCTTATGTTCTCCAAGCTCTCAATCCCAAGATAAAAATAAGGCTATGTTTCAATATTCAATGTTGGAAATTCAGGTGTATACACCGACTTCTTGATGATTTCATCAATCTGATCAAACAAACCATTGCTGAAATATTCCGTGAACACACATGAATAGAAACTGCAGGAACAACTTCTTGGGCAGAAGCTAGAGCTTTTCCACCCAGCTTTATCATCTCTGCCACATAGGATCGAGTAACAATCTCAATGTTACAGGCAAACCTCATTGACCGCTCAACAACATCCTACAAAAAAAACACAACATTATTACACAAGAATTGAAACATCATATGTAAAACAAGCATAATATAAATAAAAAACTTACAGAAGGAGTTTCAGCAAGAATTTTCTTATCAGAGGGTAAATCATCCGGAATCTCTAATACTACATGGTGAGAGGTACTACGGGCAGTGCCATGACTTGGTCCTGAACCTACACACTTTAATTTTCCATCGAAGTCAAAGGAAAACCACTGCCGCTCATCAAACAAGCATCAAAATCAACACCACCAATGGAATTACACATGACCTTAACCTTCTTATCATCAAAGTGTTGGACTAAAGCGAGGACAGCATGCAACAAGACTCCTTGAAATGGAAATTGATAGAGAAGAAGATCAAAGGAAAAAAAACAACAACCATTTACAACATCAAATGACCCATTGTTATACCTATCAACAACATCACAAAACTTTTTCAGCAAAAAACCACACCAATCCAAGTTCCTGATTTCATTCACAATTTCCACAACCTTCAACAACTTGAAATCAATAGTACTTCTAGACGTAGGACTAAGGAAATTACACAGCATATACATCATAAATTACTTCTCAATATCAACACCTCCCTCAGTCAACAAAGAAATTTTACCGAACAACCAATCACATAGAATATTATCATGTTTATCAGCTCCAAGTTCCATATTCCATTTATGACGCAACTCCATATCCCTATTCTGCCCCTTACTAGAATTAATAACTTCTAAAACCTCCATGTCACTTATAGGCAGACACATAGCATCATAAACATCATCATTAGTAGTATAAAATTTAGAGTAAAGTGCTTTTATAACCCTACCTAATTGCATAAGTGCCAATATAACCTTTTGATAACTTAAAGCTTAGATATAACCTCACCTAGTTAATAATGTAAGTGTAATTTTACCCATTCCGACATCTGAAGGCCGGATTTGATGGATAATTAAATTTTACCCATTTACGAATGTGCTGATATAACCCTATAAGTTTCAAGAATGTGCTGATATAACCCTATCAGTTTTCATAATGTGCTTATATAACCCTATTAGTAGTCCGGCAGCGGCGATAGTGGCGGTCTGGCAAACTCTAATGGTAAATTTGTCAACTCAAATTCAGATTTTAAAAAAAAAAGTGTATTTTGGACATTTTACATAGAATCAACATCGGAAAATGGAAGTCAATGACGGAAATGGGGTATGAGGATTATATTGGCACTTACATTAACTAGTCAGGGTTATTTTACACTAAAAAATATTTAAGGGCTATATTGGTATTTAGTCAAGTAGGTAGGGTTATATTGGCACTTTACCCTAAAATTTATCACTACCTATGCATTGTAAGCGACTAATTGGATTGAAATTAGAAACTAGAAACTGAATCACATTTTTGGACAAACTACTAAAATTAATCTTTAGCAATCCTTCAAACCCAATCTCAATAACTGACCTGATCCGCTCATCAGTCAATGATTTCGCAAGCTTCACAATTTTACCAGTGGTACACTTTGTAGAGTAGCCTCTCTTCGAGCTGTAAAAATATAAAAATAAATAAATAAGCAACAATAAAAAAGATGAAACATATTTTAAAACTATAAAAAGATTAAATATATATATATATATATATACCTTGATGCATTATTGACAACCTTCGAAACTTTGGACTTCACAAGTCCTCCACCCTCTTACTTACAACAGATTTCCCTTTCCATTTACCCTCCTCTTCACCATCCTCTCTAACCCTTTTACTTACAGCAACAACTTTGCGACCTCTTCATACTCTCCACCAGAATCATAAACCTCTTCATCAGAATCATCACAGTCACCCTTCTCATCCGACCTAACTTCATCATCCCCCCTCCTCGACATCATCTGCTTTTTTATCTTAACTGTCCGAACTGTGATCAGATTCATCTTCAGACCCCTGATCGCTTGTCTCATTTTCATCATCAATCGGATATCAAGTGTTTGGGATTGAGAAGGGGTAGTACCGAAGATCTCCTCTACAAACAAGAAAATTAAGTACACAGTTAAATAAAGGTGTAACACAAAAATATAGAGAGAATTGGTAATTTAAAACAGGAGGGTCAGAAAAAATTACCAGATAAAAGATCAGTGGCTCCACCATCAGTCAACATAGATTTGAAAAGAAGCTTTGACTGGAGCTTCTTTGCAGCTGAAGAAACATTTTCAGCAGCAACACCTATAGATATATTAAAACATCATGGTCAAATTACTAAACAGGAAGAAAAAAAACATCAAAAATAAGGAAAGAATTATTAAAAGGGAAAACTATTTTTACCCTTATTAGCAGATTTTGAAGGCTGAGTAGAAACTTTACTGACACCCTCACCTAAATTGTATGAAACATCAAACCTTAGTGGTAAAAGGTAAAGTGTAATTAAGGAAACTTCAATAATCAGGAAAAAAAGCATGAAAAACGGAAAGTATTTTTACCCTTCTTATCAGATTTTTTTCCAGGCTCAGCAGAAACTTGATTGACACCGTCACCTGAATTATATGAAACATCAAACCATATTAGTAAATGGTAAAGTGTAATTAATGAAACTTCAATAATCTGAAAAGAAATACTCCCTCTGGTTTCTTAACAGTGGCTCCTTTTTTCTGAAATTTTTTCAAGGCATGTTTGACCACCGATAACTTTCATTTCATACAATATCGGACCATAAAATTTTACTTTTTAGAAACTACATGTTAAGGAGAATTCAAAAACACCACACATGAGGTGTGTTATTTTATGTAATTAAAGTTATTGATGGTCAAACATGCCTTGAAATTTTTTGTAGTCAAACGGAGCCAATGTTAGAAAACTAGAGGGAGTATGAAAAAGGAAAAGTTTTTTTACCCGTCTTAGCAGATTTTTTTCAGGCTCTACAGAAACTTGACTGACACCCTCACCTGAATTATATGAAACATCAAACCATATTAGTAAAAGGTAAAGAGTAATTAATAAAACATCAAAAATCAGAAAAAAAGAAGTATTAAAATAGAAAACTATTCTTACCCTTTTTAGAAGATTTTTCAGGCTCAGCAGAAACTTGAGTAAGTCCCTCACCTGAATTATATAAAACATCAAACCATATTGGTAAAAGGTAAAGAGTAATTAATAAAATATCAACTGAAAAATAAATCAAAAGTATAAATATTACCAGTTGCCTTCTCAACTGAAGCAGATGCGACTTGATTGGAATGAATATTACTGACACCCTCCTCTAATAAACATGAAAAATTAAGAAAGATTAAAATAATTAGTATTAAATTTAAAAACAATCAGATAATAAAATTTAAAATTAAAATTTGAATAATACCTTGGCCCTCGTAATCACTCTCACGCTCAACCACGACTTTAGCCTTACCACTCATCAATTTGACCCATTTAGCAGCAACTTGCTTTACGCCCCTTTCCCTGATATTTTCTTTGGGATAGAAGAATCAGGGCCTGGAGATGCTGGAATAGACACTTCAGCCACTTTCTTTTTTTTCGCATTTCTTGGGCTCTAGGCTGAAGGAAATTTTTTTTGTAATAAAAAAAATAGACAACAAAATCATAAAGATAAAAAAATACCTGCAGTAAATGTGGGAGTCGTCAGACTATAAATCCTATCAGATTTTCTGACAGGACCACCACAATCTAAAAAAACTCAATTTATAGCATAAATAACAGCAACACACATACAAATATATAAATGTTCACAGAAAGTCCGAAACATTAATCAAAATGCAAGTTTAGAACTGTAATTAGGATAATCAAATAAACAAAACAGATGATCATTAAAGAAGTGTAAAACATCAATGGAAAACCTAACAACATCATTCTGAAAAAAGGACAAAAAATGTGAAACCAACACACACGCACACACACACAACATCATATAGAAATAGTTAACACATACTAGTGAAAACTGGCACCATCATCACACATAGAACCATACAGTATAAATCAATATCAGTGAAGTAAATTAGAATACTTGCATCATCAAATCGAAACAGTAAATCATCAAGTAAAACCAGAAATAATGAAAACATCAACTGAGATACTTAAATCATCACTCTTGCTGAAAATCACAACAGAAACACTGCAATTTTAAAAAATCAAACAGTAACAATATAAAAACACAAATAATAAGAACTACATACATAACACACTTCCGAAAGACACATTAATAACAACAGCAGCATAAACAGGAAGGGAAGTCAATTGAAAACCTTGAAACATCATAGTGAAACAGTAAAAACATCACTTAAAACCCTCGATGACGATAAATAAATAAATATAGCGATAAATTCAAATATTCCGGCCAAATATCATAAAAAAAACAACAAACCTTGAGAAGAAGAAGACTTCTTCTCCTTTACTACAACCTTTGAAGAACCGGAAGGCTAGGAGTAAAATTTTGCAATTTTCAACACAGTTTCATCTAAACTAACAGATTCAACTCGACCTCCTTTCTTCAACATCTACTAAACGATAAACATGAAATACAATACACTTAAAAACGATCGATATCAATAAAAACCTAAAATATATACATATATATATATATATATATATATGAAAAACCTTCAGTGTCGCAATTACCTAATCAAATACGATAACAACTTCCAAGCAAACAGTAAAAACTGCAAAAATCCGACAGAAAACTCAGAGTTCACCGACAAAAATGCTTATTAAACAACGAAATCGGCTAAAATGAGTTATTATCGGCCGGAAACACAAAGTTAGATCGTCAGTATTATCTGATTCAAAAGCGATCCGATTAGCAAACAAACAGAGAAGAAACTCCAAAAATTGGACCAGAAGCTCCGATTTCCAAACATTCAACACGAACCGGTTATGAAACAACGAAATCGGATGAAAGTAGAGATTCATGCCGGAAAAACTAGTGGTTTTAGAGAGAGAAAAAATGGTTTTTGAGAGAGAGAAAATGTTAGAATGGGAGGAAGACAAACAGATGCTGAATAGTAGATGTAGGGTCAAATTTAATTCATTTGTAAATCAGTCCCTTAAGAATTTGAAAGTTATAATTAATAACCCATTCTAAATTAATTCTCTTTTATTTATAAAATCAAGCCCCGCTTCGAGACCATCTCGCACAAGACTTTGTCCTTGTATTTTAATTTGATTGGGCTAAATTTGTTATATAGGTCCAATTTCAAATTTAAAGAAACACCCACAAATGGGCTTAATTGTCCATTACTAGAACTCTAAGAATCTAATACGCTACATCGTGTTCTTCCTCACACCGTCTGCAACTCCGGCGGGTCGATATTTGAAAATCGAAATTTCCGACGAATTAAAATTTCGTTTGGATTCAAATCTTTTCCTGGGAAGAACCGGGGCGCAGGAAAACAACAAGTATATTACTCCCCAATTCCGCCACTGTTAGTGTGTGTTTCTGGGATTATTCTTTGTTCCTAATGCATCTTCTGATCTATTTCGGCAAGCATTTTTAATCAACTCAAAGATTCCTTTTGTTTCAATATAGGAAGATGTCTTCAGCTCAAGATCCTTTTTACATTGTGAAGGAAGAGATCCAAGATTCTGTAAGTGTGTTCTTTTCGTAGATATTGCTGTGGATCCAGTTAATTTGTTCCTTGAAGTCAAAATTGTTTCTTTCGGAAAACCTGCAATTTTTTTGCTCGTATTGAATATCTGCCGTTGTCCGTTTGTTCTGAATTTCTGTAAGTGCGTGTTTGTTGCTGAAGATAGCATTTGATTTCCTATATAGGGACTGTTTGCTGATTCTAGTCACTCTTATTTGTGTTTTTCACTCATTTTGAATGATTTGGGTTTGGACTAGCATTACTGGAGGTGTTTATGTGTATTTCATTCTCCGGGGAAGGTTGGAATTCTTATTGATAGTTGATGAAAGTTTATGCATCAGATCAGTATATGTTCTGCTGTCAATTTAAGCATTCAAGCTGCACCACTATCTGATCGGGGCTTAATTTGACATAGCAATATTTTTGCCGTAAAAAAACTATTTGATGGAGTTTGCTTTACCCTGGCACTGGGGCGTTGTTGCACCAAGTAATGCATCAATGTGATGTTATCTCCGTTTGTTTATTATATTTAGGATGTGCACTCTTCATTCTTTGAGTTAGTTATTTGAATACTCATTGTATGCCACATAAAAAGAAATCGCCTATTCTCCCTCATGAAGCAGGACCAAGGTGTTTCTGAATTTTCAGGACCAACATTGAACTGCTCTCTAAGTTCTGTTTTGACTAAGGCTTAAAGTTCTGTTTTGACAATTAGGACTACCATAATTAGTTTGTTATTCGCATTGTAATGTCTTTTATGCTTAACTACTACTATACATGTCATGTGTCTGCAAGAATTTTATTGGAGTAGGATCATTTGTTAAAGTCTCTAAATTAAGCATCTTAAAGAAGATCTTTAACTACTGATTTTGCCATGTGTCTATATTCTGAGGACTTAATGCCAATGAATTATATTAATCAGTTGGATTCTTTGGGTGCTTGAAATTGATGTATTCAGATTTGATTCATATGGACATACTTGATTATTGCAGTTAAGGCCAAATCATCTTTACTAATGTCTTTCCTCTGTGTCATTTTTGTTCCATCCTGCATTGCTCTCATGCATGCCAGCTATTTAAATATTATTTCCCTCTGTTTATGATGTTCCATCAATAGTTTTATTTGTGAATTTCTTGTTTTGCAGATAGATAAATTGTTATCTAGCTTTCACAGATGGGAGCGTGTTCCTCCCGACAGTGCAGAACAACTAAATCTTAGGAAAGAACTTGTTACTAACTGTGAGAGCATTGAGTGGCAGGTATATTTCATTTTAAAGTACTTCAATAACTTCGAATCTATTGTTCTTGAGCTGATCTCTTGTTGATAGCCAATACTAATTCAGTCAGCTGACTATTGACGTATCATGTAATGATTTCCAACTTAAACTCAATGGGAGTATGTTCTTGTCTGACAACCATTTTATTGAAAGAAGGATGTCCAGAAAGTACTCATGTAGGAAGATATCACCCTCCATCCTTATTAGCTGCATATGTTATCTAGAATTACAAGCAACAAGAATAAATGCCTTCAAAGTGAACTATACAAAGAGGTCCAGAAGGTACTCGTGTAGAAAGATATCACCCTCCATCACTTGTTACCTGCATATTTCATCAAGAAACACAATCAGGCTACAAAGTGAACTATACAAAGAGATGAAT
>JAULKJ010321389.1:0-10461 GCA_032355405.1 Rubia balearica
CTTTAAGGATTTCAAGAAAATTATTCATTAATGCATTTAGCGAGGTTATTCATTTAGCCCCTTAGCCCAAGTCGGGATCGGAAAAAATTATTCATTTGTCGAGGTTATTCATTTATCGAACATTCATTTATCGAGATTTAACTGTAATGAGCCATGATACAAGTCGAAGACTGAGAATGTTGATGTGGGCAGTGAGATTGTTACAAAGATGATAAAAAAATGCCAACGAAGGTTATATGGTATCTCCTAATAATTCCTAGGTTAAAATGGTTGCATGAAAACAAGGAAGATTCAAAGCATTTGACATGACATGGTGACAGATTGTGACCCGTCGACAATGTGATCTGGCACATCTCAAGCGGTGATCAGTCGATAACAGGAGACTTCATTGTGATACTTGACAACGTCATTCCTAGAAACATTCAAAAACATGAACAAAGGAAACACAAAACACGAAATGAACACACAATAACTAAGATAAAGGCCTAACAAATTTTTAAAAAATTGGTAACAACTTCACTTCCTCTAGGCCTCTCTATCTCCACTGATGGTGAGGTTAATTACTTCACAAACTTACTTTCTTTCTTCAACCTCGATAACTTATCGAAATTCTTGTCAAAAGGAAAAATAGTATTCCACAAGGGCAGAGATTTTTCGTCGGTACACCACTGCTTCCAGGGAACCTCTGTACAACATGGACCCCATTAATGCATGGGTAGAAAGTGAGCCAATCCCCACTATTCTAAAAAATCTGTAGTTGATAAAACACACAAAAAAATCTGCCTTAAACCCTTTGCCAGCACTCCTATACACTTCCTTAAAACCAGCAATTGGGAGGTCGTCGTCGTACCTCTCAAAGATGTAATTTTTAAACCCTTTTGCTTACAAAATAAAACTAAGTAGATAGTGTGGCAAGTAGGGGTCGTCCACAGAGAAGAGGGATATTCCCAAGCGTTTATGCATACAAGGGTGAATATAAGCCTAGATATAGATATAGATATAAAAGCAAGTAAAGGGGGTTGGATTTTTAGAAAACACTATGACTAATTTAATATACTAAATTAACCACAATTAGAGAAAACAATGAAAACAATACAACTACAATCACACCAGCATAAAATATATAGCTAAGATTATAAAAAGTCTTGAGTGCAATTGGTTTACATTTCTAGTCATCCTTTGATCATCGAATAATTATCCTATCTTTATGTATTGATCACATATTGTAGAGAACTTATCAACACCTTTCGAGTGAAGATATTGCTCGCCTCTCCTCGGTTATAGTTAGAATGGGTGATCGGCGCCACACAATAACCCTTACCCTCGGGTTACCCTAGACGATCGGCGTCATAAAATTCCCCGAGAATAGAAATACACATGGAGAACCAATACAACTAACACAATATCCTATAGACGATAAATATTGGGAGAGCACAAATATATCTACTAATAACGACTACGAGGATCGGCCTTCATGCTAATCGTTATTAGTGAGAAACGTTGATAATTTGTCAAACCCATTCAAATTCATCCCAAATCTAAGCAATGTCATAAATCAATAATCATAATTAGTTTTCACACCCAATTATAACCTAGCATCAACTAACGATAATCACATCGATAAAAAGTCAAAGTCTTCCGGGTTTGACCAAAAACCTAGCAAATAATTAAGTCACGATCATTAACTAGTTGATCATCCTAGTCTAAATCATGCATTAACTAAACAAGAAATCCCAAAATATATTTGATAATCAAAGCACAAAATCAGATAAATCAAATCTCACAAATTCATACTAGAAATGCTTGCCAATTTTTCCCAAGAGTATATTTAGCCTGGATTAGCCAAACCCATAACAAAAGTACAAAAATCCATGAGATAAAAGATGAAGGAATAAATGAGATCTAGGGTTTTGGAGAGGAATTTTCGTACAAGAGAAGGTTGGGAATGAAGATAAGATAAAGGGGTGTTTATAGTACAAGAGTAGGTGAGAAGACTAATAAAAAAGAAGGTTTTTGGGCAGCAGTGTTCGCACATACCATGCATGTTTGACACGGTCCGTGTCACAAATGGTGCGTCGGGTGCGCCTGAAGAGCGCAGTTAAGGCGCTGGGCGCTGAGACGTGCGTGGTTGAGCGTGTTAGGCGAGGTTGAGTGTGTGGGGCGCGCGATTTCCATTATGGGCATACATTTTCTGTACTGAGGTACGCGGGTGCGCAGTTGAGTACCCAGGTCGTGCGCCCGATCTTCTTCACCAGGTCGGTCGGCGGGTCTTCGCATTGGTCGGCCGACTATCCTTCTTCAAATCCCAACTTTTCTTCTACCAAAATTGTCCTTATTTCCTTGTGAATATTCATTCTTGAATCTTCCATCATGAACATGATTACAAAAGACCTTCCGTAAACACCTTAAACTAGAGACTAGGATATAACTCCTAAATCATCATCCTAACTTTCTTACCAACGAAGCATCCATTATTCTTACACAAAAGCTTAGTCTATTACAAATATGAGTTTCAAATGAGCTAAAAAGATATGAGCTCATCACTGATAAGGATACAATTCCATTAGATTCAAAGTAGGTTACAAACTGAAGGATTTAGATACGAAAACCGAAAACAGTCATCTAAACCACTTCTGATGTAAACCTACCTAAATCTAGAAATTTTCCAACAAAAAGATAACAAAAGAGATGTTAAATGCTTCGAAAAATACATGCATTTGACGCCTTATCATTAGTTATCACATATGGAACTCCCCACCATGTACACAATTTACTAGGAAAAGATGTTGTCGAGATTTGAAAACAAGGAGTTTTTGTCCCCCAAAAAATGTCGTTCTTCACTATTTTCTTATCATGCTGTACTTTTGTCTTTTTCTTATGAATTAGTGCAGTGTCATCCAATCTAGCACTACAATCCTTTCTACATGGGTTCACCATTTTTTCAAGAATGGTCTTGATTTCCCGATTGGATATTTCTGCTTGGCTATTTGTTCATGGGTGGTAAGAGGTGAATGTTCTATGGGTCACTCCATATATTTTAAGCAAGGCTCCTAGGATTTTATTACAAAAGGAGTACCACTATCACTAATGATGGTTCCGGGTATACCGAACCGTGAGAAGATGTAACAGCCCGTACAGATATGCATGGTCTGTGTAAGGGTATTTGCAATGCCCGTGTAATTTTGCATTGGCCGTGCAAGCCACTTTTCATGGACCCGCAAGGATGGTCTTGGATTCGTGCAAGACCGTGTCGGTCGGTTGGCCAGCTGACCTGTTTTCTCCTTTACAGACGAACTGCTTTTCGGATTTCAGATTTCTTATAGTAAATTTTATAGTGCTCGAAAAGAGAAATCCAATGGTGCCACCCACAAAGGTTGATTCTTCTCAGATCATTCCCAGAACTCTATGCAACTCTCAGACTACGATTCTTCCACTTCTTTCTTGTCCTTCTTGAACTTCAAATCCGCCTTTTCCGAGCTCAATTATATACTACCACCCTTTGGAGTTTGTGGCCTTTAATCTACTCCATCCTTATGAATGGCCTTCAAATATCTTCTACCGCCCTCGCGGATGGCCTTTTACAAAAAGATGATGAAAAAGTACTCACGAGCAACCTACTAATAAGATCATAGAGGAAGATCTAGATGCCCGAATACAAAGTGTCCATTAGTTTCAATTAAGTCTACAAAACTTAGAATTTAGACAAGAAAACAAATAATGACCATCTAAACTCTTTGTCGTGTAGCCCTAACTAAAAATAGCAATCAACCAAACAAAAGATGATATTAGATGTTTCAAATGCATCGGTTAACGCATGCGTAAAGGTGCACATGAAAGATCAACAATACCAAGCTTGTCAAGTATATTTTAAAATTTAGCACGCCCAAGAGCTTTAAGAAATAGATCCGCTGGCTGATTAGAAGTATGGGTATGGTTGGTAACAATCGAACTGGATTGCACAAGATCACGTACAAAATGACAGTCAACCTCAATATGCTTCGTTCTTTCATGAAACAATAGATTAGCCGCAATATGAAAAGCAGACTGACTATCACAACATAGGCGTATAAGTACAGAATGTGCTACAACTAAGTCCCGAAGTAAATATTTAAGCCATAATAACTCACAGAAAGTCCCAACTATAGCACGATACTCAGCTTCAGGAGAACAAAAAGAAAAATGTGGGTTTCTTCTTCGTCTTCCATGCAACCAGAGAATCACTAAATATCATAAAATAATAAGAAAGAGAACGTTGTGTAATTGCACATGCGGCCCAACCAGAATTACAATAATCATATTAATGGAATGAACTACAAGAAGAGAGGAAAATACCTTGACCATGATGAATCTTCAAGTAGTGAAGAACTCGTAGAGCAGCATGTTAATGAGGAACACAGGGAGATTGCATGAACTTAGCAAGTGTATGAATTGAATAACTCAACTCCAGACAAGTAATGGTAAGGTAAATAAGGCGACCAACAAGTCATCGATACTATTTAGGATCCTGGTAAAGGGGTCCCTTCACACGCGCTAGATCATGTTGTTTCTCCATTTTAAAATCAATCAGTTTAGCAGCCAATAAACCAGTATCTGACAAAATATCAAGTGCATGTTTCCTCTGAGAAAGAAACATCACATCCGATCTAAAAGAAAATGCTACATCTAAGAAATACTTAAGAGCACCAAGATTCTTCATGTGAAAATAAGAAAACAAGTATTTTTTGAATTCAGAGAGAAGCGACGAAGAACTACAAGAAATCACCAAGTTATCCACATAAACAAAAACATGCTATAAAACTGAATCACGGGGTAGATGAAAAGAGAGTAATCAGCCTTACTCTGAACAAACTCGAACGCGTGAAGCACAACAGCCAACTTGGAAAACTAATTGTGAGGAGCCCGTCACAAGCTGTAAAGAGATTTTTGAAATCTGCAAACAAGGCTCGGGCGCACAGAGTAACCAAAATATGGTCGCATGAAGACTTCTTTTTAAAGATCGCCATGTAGAAAAGCATTATGAACATCCATTTGATGAAGTTCCCAATCACAGATAACTGCAACAGGTAGAAATAATTGAATCGAACTCATCTTTGCAAAAGGAGCAAAAGATTCAGTAAATTCAGTTCCCTCGATCTAACGATTACCCAGAACCACTGGACGAGCTTTGTGATATTCAATAGTGCCATCAGATTTAAGCTTGGTACGATACACCTATTTACACCCAAAAACAATCTTATCCGAAGAAAGAGAAGCCATTGTTCGAGTTTCATTACGTTCTGGAGCACGAATCTCATGTTTCGATGTCTCAAAGTAAGTGATAGGATCTGCACTAGAAGTCACTGCACTCAAAAGTATAGAATGAGAAACAAACATTTATTGCAATGTACATAATCAGTTAAAGGATAAAGAGCACTCGAGGAAAGTGATGAAGAAAAAGTAAGCAAAGCAGTGGGGGAGACGGGTGGGGTTATCAAAAGTAATGGAGCAAACATAGTCATTTAGATAAGCAATAGTTTGACGATCGCGAGTACTTTGATGAGTAGAGATCTGATCGACCGTTTTATTTTACAAAAGAGAAGCTGTAAAAGCCCGACGACATGGGAGTCGTGGCATCTGGAAGGGAGCTCCGGTAGATGGTGACAGATGAATTGCTAGCATGACCGGTGGTAGCAGAGGAGCTGCGACTGTGGCTGGCGGTGGAGGCACCATGATGAACGGCGGTGGGAGAGGTGGAGTCGCGGCTATAACAAGTTGGGCAGTGTCAATCACTAGCATTGAGATGGTGTTGTTTCTATTCATTTCCGTCAGCTTCGGCGGCACAGGGATGGAGTCCGACCTCAGTGAATCATCAATCCAGGCATCGATTTGTGACTGTGTATTTTGAGCAGGAACAGAGGTCACAGCTAAGGTAAACTGATCTTCATGTAAATCATCATCAAAGCTATTGAAGAAGGTGCATGTGCATGATTCCAAATCATATAGACGATAGAATTTTTTCCAACTAGATAGCCAAGAAATATGCATCTCCGACTTCAGGGAGAAAATTTGTCACGAAATCTGGGAATGTGAGTGGCAAAGCACAAGCAACTAATGACACAGAAAATCTTATAGTTCGGAGTGCGTCCATGAAGAAGTTTAAATGGCATACGGCAGTTGGGTAGGTTTTATGGAGTCTGGTCGATTAAAAAAATGCAGCAGTAAGAACACATTCTCTCCAAAAATTCAATTGGCGGATTAGCCTGAAAGCGCAAAGCCTGAGCAACATTTAATAGGTGGTGGTGCTTGTGCATAACATGACCATTGTGTTGTAGTGTATTAACTGTTAAGTCTCAGGAGGTGATGCGATAGGATTCCACTATGTGTTCCTCTTCTTCAAGCTCTCTGCCAACTGATTTGGTGTTTTGCTAGTCAATCCTGCCCCCAGAAATGGGTAAATCAGGTGCCAAGAAGAAGCCTCAAGTAAAGAGAATCACATATGGCACACAAACAACACCCAAAAAAACCCAACAACAGGATTTCTCGGTGGTGAAACAAAAAACGAAGGTTAAGGGAATGGAGATGGTACTGGAGGATTACGATGAGCAGGAATTGGGGGAGTTGGTGGGTGCAGCTGGAACAAGTGGCAAGGATGCGTACACTACTCCTCGACCACAGGCTGAGGACATACCAAAAAGGGAGAAGCAGGGAGAGAGGGGGGACTCGGGGATTAGCACTGCGACGGTGACGCAAAGGAGCTGGGGAGAGAGGGTGGAAACAGAGCCATGGTCCTCTCTTTTTGACCAAAAGGAGGCAGATGAGGTGAAATTCTATCCACCTCTTCATATTGATGGGTTGAATTTGGGTAAAATTTGCAAAGAAGATGTGAAGGAGAGTATGAAGGAATGGGAATCCACGGTAGTATGTAAGATACTGGGCGCTTTCCCCCCTTTTGCTGTTATGAATGGTTTTTTTAGGAGAATCTGGAAACAACACACTATTGTGAGGGTCTGGTTAGCAAAACCTGGTATCTTCCTGGTCAAATTTGCACAGATAACGCAGAGAGACCAGGTGCTGGATATGGGAGTTCTTCTGTTTGATAATAAACCTGTGATCATTCAGCAATGGACACAGAACATGGAGTTAGAGCTCCCAAAAACTGTACCTGTCTGGATACAACTCCCTAAGCTGGACATAGTATATTGGAAGCCAAAAATTCTGAGCACCATCCTGAGTCCGCTAGGTATACCACTGAAGCTGGACAAGGCTACAAAGGAAGTGGAAAGACTGAGTTATGCACGAGTACTGGTGGAGGTTGAACTAGGCAAAAAAATCCCAGACAAAATACAGTACTTGGATGAAAATGATGTCATCCAAAGCCAAGACATTGTCAGTGAATGGATGCCAAGCAAATGCAACTTCTGCAACATGATAGGCCATGAGGGGGACAAATGCAGGAAGAAGGAGCAGCCAAAACCACCCCCTAAACAGGTCTATGTGCCACTACCCAGAAAACCAGTGCAATGTGTGGCAGAGAAACAGGTAGAAAGGAATCGAGGACAGAAAGATGGTTTCCAGACAGTGAGCAGGGGCAAGGAACCTATAGTGGAAGGGGAGGATGAGTTCCAGCATGTGACAAGAAGGAAGAAAATGGCAGGTAATCCACCTGATGACCTGCTGGAAGACTTCAGGGCAAGGGTCCAGACAGACAGCAGACCGGGTCCAAATTTGTTTAGTTTACTAGCTGATCCACCCTATGATCAGTAGTATATTAGCCTGGAACCTGAGGGGTGTAAATAGTGGTAGTAAACAAAGGCAGGTGAGGGAGTTTTGCTTGCTACAACAGTTTGGATTTGTAGCCTTTTTTGAGACAAAGGTGAAGAGGGTAAATGAAAAGAAGGTTTGGGATAATATGGGACTTCACTGGGAATTGGAGACTAACAGCTCAGTTATTGACACTGGTAGGATCTGGGTGGCTTGGAGGAAGGACTATTTCATAGTTCAGGTTTTAAACAAAGGGGACCAGTGGATTCACATGGAAGTAAAGATCAAAGAGTTGAACATATCCTGCTACATCACTATGGTGTATGGGAATAGCCAGCAAAGGGATAGAGAGAGTCTGTGGTGCTTTCTGAAACAAGTGGCCCATGGGGATAAACCGTGGATGATCATGGGAGATTATAATACACCCTTAAGTTTTGAAGATAGGATGGGAGGCAATGCCATACAACAGCATGAATTGGAGGAATTCCAAACAGTGGTGGATGTCCAAAAACTGAGGGAGATAAAGACAGTAGGGCCTCATTTCACTTGGTGCAACAGAAGGACAAATGAGGGGAGAATTTATAGCAAGATTGACAGGGCTATGATCAATGAAGCATGGCTGGAGGAACTGACTGATTCAGTGTGTCATGTACTGGTGAATGGGATCTCTGATCACTATCCCCTAGTGATGAACCTGAAAAGGCCAGAAAGGAAGAAGCATAGGCCTTTCAAGTTTTTTAACATGTGGACCTTGTCCAACAAATTCAGGCCTTTAGTTCAGGCAATCTGGGAAAGGGATGAGATAAAGACAATTTCACAGCTATATCAGAAATTGCATATGTTGGAAATGCCACTAAGGAAACTGAATAAAGAAGAATTCTCTGACATAGAGAAAAGAACACTGAGGGCAAAAGAAGTATGGAGTAGTGATCAGGAAGAGCTAGCTCGGGATCCAGCTTCATTGGAAAAGCAGGAAAAGGAGAAAGAGAGCAGATTGGTAGCTGGGAAGCTGGTGGAAGCTGAATACAAGTTCCTAAAACAGAGAGCAAAAGTGAGGTGGCTAAAGGAGGGAGATAGACCAACTTCTATGTTCTACTCCATGATGAAAGCAAGAACCTACTCTAACCATATAGTCAACCTGACTGATGGAGACAGACAGATACAAGGTAGCAGAGATATTGATAGGCACTTGATGGAATTCTTCCAAAATCACCTGGGTAGGGAAGAAGTGCCTGAGGTACAGATTGATCAGGGGGTGATCAGCAGGGGAGGAACATTAACAATACAGCAACAGGTTGCCATGATCAAACAGGTCTCTGCAGAGGAGGTTTTGCAGGCACTAAGAGGCATTAAATCAAGTAAAAGTCCAGGACATGATGGATACTCCAGCCATTTCTTCAAGCACTCCTGGGACATCATTGGAAGAGAGGTAACCACAGCAATACAAAGTTTCTTTCAGGGAGAAATCCCACCTGAAAACTTCAGTAAAGCTATTATCAGTTTGATCCCTAAAATAGAGCAACCACAGAAACCATCAGATTATAGACCTATCTCCTGTTGCTCTGTCATATATAAATTGGTAACAAAAATACTTTGTGCAAGGCTAGGAGAGGTGATGCCTACACTAGTTTCAAACAACCAATCAGCATTTGTGAGGGGAAGGAACATTACACACAATATATTGCTCACACAGGAATTACTGCACAAGTATAAGAAGGGGGATTTGAAGCCTAGTTGCTTAATTAAGATAGACATATCCAAGGCTTTTGACAGCCTGAGCTGGGATTTTATGTTCAAATGGCTGACAATGTTGAAGATCCCTGGACTATTCATTGATTGGATAAGGAAGTGTGTTACTACATCTTCTTTCTGTTTGTCCATTAATGGGACACTTACCACAGAGTTTAAGGGTAAAAGGGGAGTTAAACAGGGGGATCCCCTATCCCCTCTTTTATTTGTCCTCAGCATGGAGTATCTCACAAGATCACTGGATTCTAAATTCAGCTCCAAGGTTATAGGCTTCCACCAGAGATGCCAAAAAGCTGGAGTGCATAGTCTCTTATTTGCTGATGACTTACTATTATTTTGTGCTGCTGATCAACAATCTTTACAGGGTATAAGAAAAACCATGCAGGACTTCCAGTTGACAACTGGACTGGCAGTAAACGAGGATAAATCACAAATCTATTTCTCCAAAATGAGGGAGGAAGAAAAGAGCATTCTAGCTGCCATATTGCAGGTCACAAGAGGGGAGTTCCCATTGATGTATTTAGGTCTACCACTGAATTCTACTCAATGGTCTGCTGCTACTTGTAGTAAGCTACTGGAGAGGATAGCTGGGAGACTAAAGAGGTGGGATTCCAGGAATCTCTCATATGCAGGAAGGGTGCAATTAGTTAACACGGTTCTTCTCAGCATCACTGGATACTGGACCAGTGTTTTCAAGATCCCAGAAAGCATACACAAGGAAATTGTGGACCACTGCAGGAGCTTTATCTGGGGCAGGGATAGGGGAGAAAGAGGATACACAGCAGTTGCTTGGGACACCATGTGCAGGGGGAAATCAGTAGGGGGTTGGGGAATAAGGGACCCCTCCTTCTGGAACAAGGCTTCTCTAAGTAAACTCAGCTGGGATGTTACCACCAAAACTGACATTCTTTGGGTAAAATGGATCAATGCCTACTACCTCAAGGGCAAGGATTTCAGGAACTACAAATGCTC
>JAULKJ010321397.1:0-10461 GCA_032355405.1 Rubia balearica
AGGGACTTCCTGGCTATCCTCGACCGGGTGTGTAAAGAAGTCGGGATGATAAACGAGCGAACTATCGTCAGTTCGGCCCACAGATTTCCAGTCCCTGTGAACCCTAATCTGCAGCCAAATTCTGGTGCTGGATTTGGAGGAAGGTATCAGAACAGTTCATCAGATGAAGATGATAGTCTTTAGTCATTTTGACAGATAGCTTTCTTGTTTAGGATAGTCCCAACTAATATCTTTTTCTTTATAGGTATTTATGTATGTATTATATATCATAATGTAAGACATTCACCATGGTTTGTGTTCATTAGATACATAATATATACATATGTATAGAATAAAAGTCTGCACATGCACTTCTAAAGATGACAAATTTTCTCCTTTTTGTTTTGGTTTAGGTTTCTGAATGTGCCAACATCACATGTAAAAATTATTCCCTAATTATTCCCTCCTTGCTCAAAGTAATCAGGTTACAAAGAAACGTTGTCCAATTTATGTTGTCCCAATTTATCTAATGTGTGTCTATTTACTCCCAAGGTTAGTGGGGTAATAGTACAATCTAGATATCGAGAAAAATATGCAATTTAATAAAGCTATATGAAATGCTCCCTCCGGTCCACAACTATTGGTAATTTTTCAATTTTAGTCAATCCCACAAGTTTTGATCACTTTTAAAACTTTAGTAAATTTGATTGACCATTAGTTGAGCGGCCACATCAGCTTCATTAAATTTTGAGGCAAAAAATGAGTGGACATTAGTTGTGGGACGGAATGGAGTATTTACTTACGGATGGTGCAATACGTATTCATGGTTCACTATCGATTTATTGAAAAAGAAAATACCACTGATACACTAAACCATGATCTCATATACGATATCATTAGGAGCAAGTCCATTCCTTATAGTATATGTTCTTTGATCAATTTTTCCATTACATACTTGTGACATTATATTTTGATAATATTATAATATAAAATTTTAATTAAAAACTAATAAGAGACAAGTTGATGTCAATACATACTTCTTGTCTTGTTGAAGCACATGCTAGTCCAGCTGCATTTCATTTTCTATAGTTGGCATGTTTTTATGAACAGGTGGGGAGTCTGGAGACTACTTTTAATATTTAACTATACAGGAAATGAAATAAACTGCGGATAAAAACTGACAAACAAATACTAATGTTTTTAAAAAATAAAAATAAAAGTGGTTATCAGTTATCACTCCTACCTTCCAGCTCTACATAACCTTTTATGTTTTCTTTTCTCATGCATATAACTCTTTATAGCCCTTTTTGCTTTTTTCCTCACCATTTTCAATGCTAATCTATTATTAAAAAATTTCAATCATGCATAGATTTTTCAAAATATAAATCAAATTAAAAAATATATAACGAAAAATCTAAAAAATGTTGATATTATTTTTATATCGTATATCAGTCATATTCGATAATCAAATAAAACATTCAAAATTCAAATTATAAATAGAAATGTTGAAGATTTTTTTGGTTAAAAACTGCTACCTCTGGTCCCTTATATTTGCCCCCTACTTTTTGGTACAATTTTTTTAAAAGAGGGAAATGAATGGTGGAAATTGCATTGAAAATATAAAAAGGAAAGTGGATGGATGAAACTATCTAGGATTTGACAAAAATGGGTAGGAGGCAATAAAAAAAACTAATAAGAGGAAAGGGAGACATTATTAATGGACCGGAGAGAGTATGTTACTTTGTTAAAGTAGAATTATTAGACTAAAGAGGGAGGCAGATCGAGCTAGAGTGTGTGCCCTTGCTACTATCGACATATTTACTTTGACGATATATAACCTAGAAAACATCCTAACTAAATTCTTAACCTCTCTAATAAGTAAGGAGAGTCTCTCTAATGACATGAGGGTCTCATGTGTGTATCATTCAAAAGCTCCGTGTAACAGAAAATCGAATTCACTGTATCTTAGTACATACTACTCTCTTCGTCCCAACAATAATGACCTATTTGTTTTTTCACAATTTTCAATAATCATATTTGATAGTTAACTACATATACTGATTTTACATAAAAAATGATATTTAAAAAATACATGTTATGATAAATTCAACAATATCTTACATGATATATTTATTATATGTAGATTAATTTATATTTATGGTCAAAGTCTATCAAATTTAACTTTAAAAATAGTAATTTATCATTATTAGTGAGACGGAGGGAGTAGTAGATTAAAATGATGAGGGTGGTCAATATTCAGTCATGATTAGCACTATAACTATTACATCACCTTTACTATGTTGAGATGGGGAGCATCTTTCCACCCCCTACCCCATGAATAAGTGTAGCATAAACTAGCTACACTTATAACTTTATTAGTCACTGATAACAACGGTCATATCTTCACTCCTCTTTTCCCCCATAAAAGGAGAAAGGGAATGTAACTTTCAAAAGATACATCATTTTGTTGGTGCTGTATTCCACATACATTTGTTACAGAGAATGCACCGAGTCCGCGTCCATGCGCTCCAAGATTCTGCGCGCTTCTTCCTCTGTGGCCGGAACCACCTTCCTGATTCTCACGGCGTTGTTCTTGGCCATCGCCTCAGGACGGACTGTGAAAGTGAAGTAGAACCGGTTTGAAACCTGCACAGATAGACAAGATTCATCACCCGATAGGTTAAAATTGACCCCACTTAATTCTGGTTCCGCAACTGACTCTAACATACCTCACTAGACCTCAGCTCAGGCCTGGTAACATGAGCAACGACTTCAACACTGATCAATGGCTGATCCGGGTCGTGAGATTCCGTGTACAGCACACATGACTTTAAACGCAGGAAGTCTCCAACATCCACCTGCACCAGAGGCAGAAAATTTGGAATTCCTTGTCAAGAATAAAGCACGTAGACAGAATTATGGGAGGAAATTTTTTAATGTGGTACTCACAGGTCTTAGGAAATCAACATGATCAACTTCCAAAAAGGAAGGCATCATCCCAGCAAAAGTGTAAGCTGTTGAGAACGCCAACTCAAATGCACGGTGCATCAGGAACCCTCCAAAAATCCGACCGTGGATGTTCCTTTGCTGTGGCTGACAAATTAGGGAGTTCTCAAGGTGGGTATCCCTGAGAAGAATGCTATCCCGATCAGCTAGCGCAGGCATGTCACAAAAGACCCTCCCTTCAGACAATAATTCCCCAAGTCTATTGGCTTCTCCATTCTCAGCCCCTGGTCTGTTAGTGTGTACTACCTTCGTCCTTTTCCGAAGCTCATTTCTTGCTTCGGCTGCTTCATAGAGCAATTTTTCCTTTTCTGTTTCAGGAGCTAATCGATTCACTGGAGTAGATTTCCTCGTCTTATAGTCACGAGCAACAAAAATGAAGTTGGCTGTCAGAGCCACATCTTCTGCATCATCTTCTTTTCCTGCAAAGAAAGGCACCTTAAAGTCTTAAAACTATCAGTAAGAACAATAATTAAGAGCATCTTTTAAACATCTATGCTACTGTATCAGTTGCTTGGGCAAGGAATTTCTAAAAGACAAATTCATCATTTACGAAGTTCAGAAATATGAGAAATTTATCCCATTAACAATTGCTTCTCAAGATGTAATACTCCATAGAATTCCCAAGCAGATGGTAAAATCCACAACTTGTACTGAGAAAAGATGAGCATTTAACTCATACAATTCTGACTTCTGTACTGGAATGCTGGGAGAAAAGATAAATTCACACATCATGTTTACGTGCAACAGTTTATGTAACATGAAATACTAAGTACGTCATTATGACCACAAGTTGGATGCAGGGACAATCAGTATGTTAGAATGTTTGCCACTGGCATCACGTTTAATAAAAGATATGTCATATCATTAGCCCAGGAACAGCATGACTTCTTGTTCTCGGTCGTTGCATATACCATAAAGATAGGTCCTTGGAACATAATTAGTAGATACATTTACACATGAATCGTTCAACTGGAAAACAATGGGCTAAAAAGTCCAATTGAACTCGACACACAATTTCAGGAGAATGCCCTAATATCTATTTAAAGCATTAGATGTAGCAAAAATCCAACATTAAACATACCATTCATATGCTGAGTAACTTCCAGTTGAATCTCAATGGAAGAGTTGCCAACCCATATAACAGCACCAGAAATTTTCAAATCAACATCGACACTAAGTGGCTTTTTCAGCACCATTCTGTCCACAGAAGCAGTCACGAGCAACTGCGGTCTCGTTGTGTAATCATCATCTGTACAATGCTATCCACAAGTAACAAAAAAGTCAAAAAAGAAATATAAATTCTATCATCTTAGGTGATTGTCGAAGCAGTCAGAATATATCAACAACGCGTGAACAAGACAATGCAAAGAATGCATACATTCTCCTTTCCTAGTAAAGTAAGCCAACACAAAAAAACGTTGACGTTTCTGTCATTACTTCCAAGTAAGCTCTTTTATTGAACTACATTTGCCGAACTATCACACAAGATTAGCAAGACATGGATACAGTATCTAAGAATAGTACACACAAAAAACTTCCTTCGTACAACAAGACAAATTTAATTAAAAACAACACCAACTGCACAACCACAACCACAACCACAAACAAAGACAACAATGGCAACTGCAACAGCATAAGGGAAGGCAGTCAGGATTCATCGACAATGCAATGAATGCGATAATTCTCATATCCTAGTGTAAGCAAGCCAACTCAAGAACGAGGTCAAACATTTCTGTCATCAGATCAAAGCACAAGGACCTTGTCACTTCTAAGTTAGCTCTTTTATTGAACTAAATTTACACAACTATCATATAAAACAGTGGCACATCAACATGGACACAATATCCAATAACAGAACACACAAAACTGCAATTTAACTGAACAAATACAAACACAGACAAAAATGATAACCCCAACAACATAAGAGAATGCAAACTTATGCAGCAAATACATGATCATATATCCCTAAGATCAGGGAAACTACCTTAACAGAGATGGTTCCTGCAAGAGCATCAAGATCTTCAAGCAATTTCCCAATTCTGACCTCATTCCAAGGATCCCGATACTGCTCCCTCAAAATGTAATCACTGGAGAAGCGGTAAAGAATGGTAGTTCTGCTATGAGAAGGGGTTCTAATCAGCAGCTCGCTCTGCGGGGGAGCATCAAGAGGTGGGTCCAGCATTCTTTCGAATATCTTGGACCTCGTTTCCCACAAAGCATTGGTCACAGGGGAATGGTACATCCCGGGCCATAGACTCAAGGGCTTCTTGGTCGAGCCCTTTTCCCTAGGGGAGTCATCAAAGGGAGAAGAAAAGGTGGAGACGATTGGGATGGTTAGGGGTGAAGATGGTCCAGCAGAATCCATTGGAAATCAAGTTCTTTCTCAAAAACACAACCGAACGAGATTGTAACTTGAATATGCCAGGTAGTTGGGAGAAGCAAAGGTTGTGCTCAAGAGTAGTTAATCGTAGCCGTTGACTTGATGTTGTTGGGTAGCAGAAGTTGTCATCAAGCTTCCATTTCATGAATTGCATTAATGAACCATTCACCCCGTCATAAAGTGTAGTAATTCGATGTACCTATTTAATAGCTGATTATTTAAAATATTCATTTTTCAATTTAAAATGAATATTACTGTTAGATTAACAAAGAGCTTTAAAAAATTATGTTCAATAAACAGGCCGTATCCCCAATAAACAGGTCATATACCAGAAGTAGTTATCAAACTTTAAAAAAATATCTTGAAGAAGACCGTATCCCCAATAAACAGGTTGTTATTATTAAGAAAGTGTCCAAAATCTTTTGGAGATAGGGCCTTGATATTCCAGTTCACCAAGTAGCTCATGTGCTACTCGGATCCATTGCAACTCAGCATAACAAGGGTTTTATCTAACTTGGTAGGCATGTTACAATGTCCCTCGAGATGTACTATATCATAAAAAAATACAGTTAGTATGATGAGACAAGCTGCACCTGAAACGTGTACGATCCAATGGCATGGTTTAGTGGTCTACATTTATAACCGAGTTGGGCAACATGCTACTTGTTCCCCTAAACTGTAGAAAAACAAGGAAATAACTAATTTTGCACAAGTACCCTAATAAAAATAAATCAAGCAAACTAAACATAAATCGCTCAACTCAAAGTTGTCACGATTGGATTCACCATTGTCAGCTATGAGTCATGAATTTCATAGCAATGAAAGAAAAATAACGGTATTAATTGAAACTTTAAAAAATATGACAAGTCATTGGGATTTGCACAGGAACTGAGTGCATGTGCCTCGACCATAGTTTGCAATTGCTATCTTTTATACCAACATCATGTGACTAAATCACATATATTTTTGTCCAAAACAGATTGATGACCAGCACGTACGTACGGCCTCAATCATCAATCAGTTATGATGACACCACGACCGACTATTAACCAACTCGGCATTCAAAATAAAACCTTAAACCACTATAAATGACCGACAAGAAGAGTCGACTTCAGTTACCAGTCAATAACATCGAGTGTTAACCGACTGGTGACCGACGCCACATGCATATGGAAATTTTAATAATACATTCATATATAACAACAAATATAACACACATAACAACCAAAAATACGAACATCGTCATTAAAGAACAATCAGAACATGAAGTTGACATAAAAAGAAACAAAGTACACAAATTTCAGTTTCATACAAATTATAGTTACAATTTATCAAATAAACATACAAGAAGGAAAACAAGGAAGTAATTCAGATTGAATGTAAACCCTAAACGCAAGCATACCTCTTGTGAGCAATATGAACGAGGGAAAGTAGAATTTGT
Source organism: Rubia balearica (assembly GCA_032355405.1). NCBI lineage: Eukaryota > Viridiplantae > Streptophyta > Magnoliopsida > Gentianales > Rubiaceae > Rubia > Rubia balearica. The sequence goes on from JAULKJ010321397.1 coordinate 6,807, forward strand.
AGGAACCCTTTGAAATTCGTGGGAAAGATGAACAGATTTAACAGATTCCGAGGTTGGACACACACGAGCACACACACACACGCAAACACACAATGACGTCGTTTCGAATCATGAGAAAATTCATCTCGTCATTTCGAATCATGAGAAACCTCTCACAAATGTGTGACGCTTGTCATCCTTTCGGTTGGATTGACTAACATTATTACAAGACCAAGGTCATTCATATTCAGTTAGGACCAATATTTTTCGGGCCCACTAGCATAATAAATTAGCCTGCCGAAAAAGGCCTACTATATTTCTGGCTAAAATAATTATTTTTTCTCTACACGAATGTTTAAATAGGCCAATCCTCAAACCATGTACAATGGTAAAACCACAAAGAAACCATTCTTGTGGTTTTTTAAATTAAATATTCAATCTCATCAAAATCAACCACAAAGAAACCACTCCATTTTTACCTCCACAAGGGTAGAAACAACTTCATGGATTCCACTTGATTTTCTCTATCATACTCATTAATTTTACATTTAATATTTAATTTAAATAAAATTTTCAATCCAAAATAAATTAAAATATGGAATTTAATAATATCTTTTAATTTTTAAAACATACTTTTTATCTAAAAAAATAATTTTTTATTTCATAATACTTTCATTTTTTTGATTTAATAAAAATTTCAAAATGAAAAAACACAAATTAAAAATTAAACAGTGCATGGCACTATGGGGGACAAAATGCATGGCAATATGATTTTTTTTTAAACAAATAGTAGGACCCTTGTCTATCTACTATTACAATTGATGTACTAATGAACTATTGAAAAATTATAACTAAAATGAGAAAAAACCCATCTATTACAAGGTGGGATAAATGAACTCCTACATGGATGACTCACACAGATTGCACTTGACCTCCACACCAACATGGCATATCAGAGCATGCTCCATGCCAATCTGACATATAGAGATTTAAAGACTATCATTTATTAGGGGGGAAAACCTCTCCGAGATGCGCCTGGTCAGTCAAACACAACGCCCTAATTGGCTTAGTGGCTAACTACACTACTACTAAACTGAAATCAGGGTAAAGGTGCTCCAGATCTGATGTACCGGAGACGAAACAACCCAGCTAAAGTAAGAAATATAAACCATCATAATTTAATTACCAAATTTACCATTTTGATTTTCGCTGGCACTAGTCTAAGTTGTGCGCCTCCTACATCGATGTACTTCACCTCCCGCGGCTATGTTCCACCCCACCACACCTGCAGTCGTACTCCAACTCCACTGGCTATGCGCCCCACTGATGAGAAAATGCCGAGTTTGGTTCCATCAACTCCGTGTGAAGGCCACTGTTTTTTTTTTGTGCAACAACGAACAACCACCGTCTTCTCTTCCAGGAAAACGAGAGAGCTCCGTCTTCTGGTCAATATTTTTCGGGAAGTGCTTTGCTCCTTTTCCATCGCCGGATATGTCTTCTTCGCCGGCTATGTCTTCTTCGTTGCTTGTTTTCTGGCTTTCGGTGTGCTTAACATTCCCTTCACCGGCCAATTTCAGTTCTAAAACTAGAAACTACAGTTAAGACACGGAAATAAAACTAAGCTAGGGTGGGGGTGGGGCTGCTAAGTTTGGTGGCAGAGGCAGCCCCCAAAATTTTCTTTTGGTTTGGGTTAACTTGCGTTGGGAACGTTTTGTGTGGATAAGGATGAAGACTTTTTTTCGCCTGAGTTGCAATATGAAAAATTAAATAATGCATGGCAGTATGAAAATCAATGCATACATTTGAAAATGTAAGAAAAAAAGTTGAGCAAACCCATCAGTGGGGACGGAGCACATGGGGAGTGTTAGTAAACTCAAAATGGGACGGTTGTAAAGTTAAGCAACCATCCATCTTTTTTAAAGAAACCACAGTGAAACTCTCACTATGGGGTTTTGTGGTCTCTTTCCAATAAGAAATTAAAAAAAACCATTGCACATACTCTCATTTCATATTTGAAGACAAAACACGGTTGACGTAGGACGAATAATTAAAGATCGAATCTTTTGGTGTCAATCTATTAATGTAGGTTTACATAGAAGTCGAGCCACGGTTGATCCAACTAACACTAGCTGCTTACTTCTTAAAATCATGCAAGAGGTCATCGATCACCTTTCACATAGTGGGATTGTCAAGGATGTCTTGAGTGTGTAGGTGCTTTGAATCTGTATCTGAATCATCTTGAATAGCCACCATTTGTGCTTTCTACAACCATTATGATAATTTAGAAGCAACCACTTCCATAACCCTTCGAAACAAAGCAAATGCTTCACCAGCAGCCTACAAAACCACAACACATTTTGCAATGTCATTCATTCTCTTTATCCGTTGAAATCAAAATAGAAATATCGAGTTGCAGAACCTGACTACTAGCAACAGCTTTAACTAACTCACTCGAACTACCAACAAAGGTTGTACCTTTCAACACATTGGTACTCAATAGTACAATACGAAAAAAATTAACAACAACAACAGCGAAATCACACATTCAAATCCAAAACAAAAAAAATCTTTAAACTCAAACACAACACCTCTTACTAAATTTGACCCCAAAAAATTGGGTGGGAAACAAAAAAATTTACACATCAAAACATGAAGTAATTTAACACAAGGACCACTTAGTATCAATATTTTTACACTATAAACATGTAGTCTTTCACAATAAAATTGGGAAATACAGTAAACATGCTAACATCATCACACAAAAAGCATCATAAAATGATAATACTGCAAACTAAAGCACATTCATCCTCATTTGACACCAAAATTACACATTACCAATTTGTCACAACTACCCTTAAAAACAATCTGGCGATCAAGAAAGAAGTTTTCAAGCTAGTTGGTATAGAGACTTTCCATGGTTAGAATATAGTGTGTCCAAAGATGCCGCATTTTGTTTTTGGTGTTATCTTTTTTTGCCATCACGTAATAAGGGAGGTGAAGTTGTTCAAAAGTCATTCTTAAGAGATGGATTTAGTAATTGGAAAAAGGCAAAAGGAAGGTTTTCTATTCAGGTTGGGAATGCAATTAGTTGTCATAGTGATGCAAGGATGATTTTTGAATCTTATAAAGATCAAAGACATACTTTCTTTGTGAAACATGGGTTGTCCCTAGACAAATTGAGAGGACAGGGATATGATGGAGCTTCGAATATTAGGGGTGAATTTCACGGTTTACAAGCATTGATACGCGAGGAAAATCCACAGGTATGTACATTCATTGTTTATGTCATCAGCTCCAATTAGTTTTGGTATCAGTTGCTAAAGAAATTTCTACCGTGGTTGATTTCTTTTCTTATGTCACTATGATTGTGACTTTGGCTGGGGCATCGTGCAAACAAATGGATAAAGTCAGGGAGTATGAACATGCTGGAATTGTTGCTGCTTTAGAAGAAAGACAAATTACTAGTGGTCAAGGGTTGAACCAAGAAACTGGTTTGGCAAGACCAGGAGAGACTCGTTGGGGATCACAATACTTGACATTGCTTCGTTTACATATGATGTGGCCTTAAGTGGTACAAGTGTTGGTGATATTCATGACCTTGGAAGCAGTTTGGAGAATAGAGGTACTGCGAGGAGTTTGATTGATAAAATGGATACTTATCAGTTTGTGTTTGTGT
>JAULKJ010321416.1:0-10460 GCA_032355405.1 Rubia balearica
ATACCCTTGGTTTTGAAAATCAATGGTTCTTATTTCCTCATAGTGCCTATCCCTCAACATATAGCAAGATACGGTAGGATGTTCGGAATGAAAAATCCTACAAAAAATTGTTCGTTGAGACTCTCTTCTCATCATGAGTTCCCTCAAGGTGAGATGTTCCATATTATTATTTTTTTCTTTTCAAAAAAGGTCTGAATGATATTGCAAATATTCTCGATAAGAATTCACCAAGAACTCAAGCAATACCTACTCCAAACAAAAATAGCCAAAAAGAAAATGCAAATAAAACAACTAGCTAATATTCAACCAAATATGCCCAAACACTTAAAAACAAACGCCTCTTCCCCGACAGCGGCACTAAAATTTGGGAGGTCATCATCGTACCTCTCAAAGATACAATTTTTAATCCCTAAATGCTTAATAAATACAATTATGTAGATAGTGGCAAATCAGGGTCATCCATAGAGAAAAGGGATTTTCCTAGGGGTTCATGGATATAAGGGTGGATATAAGCCTAGATATAGATATATACATGTATATAAGCATATAAAGAGGGTGGTTTGGGTTGGTTTTCCTATGTTATGAATTTAAAGACAAGATAACTAGCAATGTTAAGTAACTATGCCAATCATGCAACAAACTAATAAAAAGGATAAAAAACTACAAATGACAAAGCCTTGGGGGAAATTGATATCCGCTTCTGAACCTCTTATCCATCATTGAATCTACAACTTATTCAATACTTTAACTACTTGTGAAGATAAATTTTCCACCCTTCTTTGATAGTAGTTTACAAGAGTGAATTTGACATCTCTCGCTAAACCTCACTAATGACCCCATTTAGTCGTTCAATGCCTGAAAGTGTCTCATTAGTGGCATTAAGTACAAAGAATCAACAAGATTGATAACACTTATAAACACTAGACCGTGTCTAATCTTTGAACCAATTCATGCATTTACACAAGATTAGTCAAGAACGTTCAACGTTCATAAACTTCTCTCATTTGATATACAAAACAAACATGACAAAGAATTCGATATTATCACATTTATCTAGTATTAATCAAATAATCAACCATATTAGAAGCTCTAATTCATGCCTTTGGATTTCATGTCAAAAGAAAGGAGAATTAGCTACTTTCTCCAAACCCTAACACATAATTATACAAGCAATTCATACACTCAAACTTCTAACACCATTAATGCATTCAACCACCAAATTCAAAGAACAATAAATACACAATAGAGAAAATATTAAATAGATAGAAATGATTCTCTAGAACTTGATAAGGAAGCTTCAATCCATTGCTCCCAAGGAGATTACTAGCCTAGATAATGAAAACACATAACTAATCTACAAACTAAGAAAATAAGAAGAAGAAAACTAAGGTTTTGTGGCTAAGAAATTGAGAGAGAAGGGTTTTGAAAAAAGGAGGAGATAAGAGAGTTTTTATAGTACAAAAAGTAGATCTGGGCAGAGTACCGTCGCGACTTGCGACACATTCACCGTGACTCGCGACGGTCAGAGTACTCTGCTCTCAAATGTTGTCTTCTTTCTTGGTTTAATTGTAGTTTTCTGTTTGTCCCTTCTTTGGGTCTTCAAGGTCTTCAAAATGTAGTCTTCATGGTCTTCAAATTTTCAAAGATAGCCTTCGAAGTCTTCAAACTCTTCCAATATTTACCTTGTCACACAAAATCCCTTAGAAGAGTAATAAAAGCGTAAAGTCCCTCTTAACTCATCTTATATAATTTCAAGACAAAATGCCACATCTAGAGTACAATAGTATACAAAAGTGAATCCAAAAAGTCTCCAAACTAAACGTATAAAATGGACACGTCACCCACCCTTTTTATTTTGTCGGCTCTTTTTAAAGAGATCACACCTTTCTATCTCTTTCACATCGATTAGAGTGACCGATGACCTCATCTCTTCCTTGTTCATCTTCCCATCAATGGCAGTTTTAACATCCCTTTTGAAACATTCTTTTACTATTTTGAGGGCCTTTAATCCATATCCACCACGGCTCTTCCGATGAGGTGTTTTGTTTTTTAGTGCATTACTTTGTTTTTCCGCCCTTGTGCCCTAGTTTTTAGGATGTCACAACCAAAGTAATATCTAGAGACAAATATAAAAATAATTTAAATTGCTTACATTTTCTTCATTATCCACGATTATCCTCTTATGAATTTCCCAACTATCCAATTGAATATGCGTATAGGTAAACCATGGACAATTACCCTTTGTGCTAGAGAATATGTAATCTCTTGAAAACGTTTACATGTGTTCTCTCCAACTCTTTGACTGCATGGCCTTTGCTTTCTTCTTCAAATCATCCAAATTCGGACAATCGATCTCAAATAACCTCTATAAAAAATATACAAAATCCAGATCAAATACATGTACCTTAATTTATATGAACCCTGGACGTAAGGATAACGGTAGAAGAATAAGCAAAGTAAGAAATGCTAGTGGGTACCTTCATTCTGTCCAAAGGATGCCATTCTTTAGGGACCTTGTGCCAGTTATCGTACTTGATGCCTACCCTTGTTCTACCCACTTTTCCTACCCAACTCGACCACTTAGTATGATTTTCGGACAAACATTTTCCCCACTGGTCGATTGTTAGCAATATTGACTCCTTCCTTTCTATTCTACGTTCTGAAGTTCTACAGTGTGTCATAGCTACGACCTCCACCGACACCTCTCCATCACTGGTTGTATCGAAGAGTCCCTCAAGCGAACTCGTTGATTCTTCTCGAGCCTTTTTCCTTGACATTATAGTACCTGTAGACAATCAATGTATTCCACTTGGAAATCACTGTAAAAAAAAAGAAGACAATACAAAATAGGAAACTATAAGTGGATCATAATAGCACACACCATCTACATATATCTTAGGAAGAAATTTAAAAGGGGTTGTGATTTATGAGCTAATCACATAAAAAACAACGCCAACACTTTTATTTGTACCTTTCCAACAATAGATGGGGACTAGATGTTGAAATGATTTAGGTAGACCATTAGCTTCACCTTGTGAAAACCCTAACCAAAATCATAGCTTCTTCATATTGATTCTTTAGAGATGATGTCTTAGAGATGAAGAAAATTAAGGTTTTAGGGCATTTTGCAATGAGAGTGAGAATATATGAAAGATTTGTGAATAATTATGAAGAAGAAGGTGTTTGGAGAGTTTTTGGAGGAAAAAATGTGAGGGAACTCGCACTCAAAATAAATGAGTATTTATAACTCATTTGAAAACCACCTTTATTGTCCTTTTTTAAAGCCCGAAAATGTGTTCGGGACTCGAAATTGTTATCGGAGAAACTGATCCAAGTGTATAATTACATCGTGTCTTTGTGAAATACGACAGACTTTGTTCAGAGCTTGAAACTCATTGTCATATATATATATATATATAAAATTGGGGATCGGGTTTCATAACCAATTAAAAACCATAAATCCCCAAATTCTGATTTCCCTCGTATTTGAAAACTCATAAACAAACTAATAAGGAACAACCCAAAACCGCCAAAAGATTCTTTAACCCAGGTGTCGAGCAAAGTTATATGGATTCAATCGCAGAAAATGCACTAATACAAAAGTTATTCGAGCATCGGATATCATGCCATTAGGTCTAGGGCATTTGCTTAGTAAATTTGAGGTATCTGGTTTTAACAAATTAATCATTTTAGATGAACCCATCCATTACGATGAGGTCCTACAATTTTATGCTAATTTAGGATAGTGTGGTAGTAATAAGGACCAGACAATCGTAAATAGTTTGACAATATCCGTCACAAAGTACTCAATAAATGATTCCCTAGGTTGCGAGTAGACTGACCCTAGTAGATTGATGCATGTCGATGAGAGGGAGCCTATGGAAATCTTCCATCAATAGAAATGGCCCGTAGTTACAGAGGTAACCACATTGTGCCCGGTGGCTATGGCAAAAAAATATTTCATTAGGTCGGGATCGAGATTGGGAAAGGCAGACGACTATGATGTGGGGTGTTGTCTGCTGAGAATAGGTTGGTTTATGAGTGGATTTGTCAGAGTATGTTACCTTCGGGGGGCCATTCATGTGAGCCTAATATATAAAACCACATGTTATTATACTACGTGATGGAAGGTGTGAAGCTTAACCCTGGTTAAATGATTTTAATGTATATGTTGAAGGCCGCGGCGGGTAAGAAGAAATATCTTCCATATGGTGGCTTGATCAAGGTGTTGATCAAGAAGTGGGAGGTTGTGCCTATCGATAAATCATTACGTTTAGATTACTATGATGAGGTGTGGTTTTACCACAAGCATTTGTGCTTGAGCGATAACGGTGTATATGTGTATCGCACAATTCCTGAGGCGTCCACTAGGGAAGAACAGAGAGAGATGAACTTATTATTTTGCAGGTAGCCGAGGTTCTTGGATGATTGCCTTCAAAAGGTACATGACATGTCTTCAAATTGAATTCAGTGCCGCTAATGCAGAGCTAGCCGCGATGGAAGCTAAGCATGCAAAATTATCGAATCGACCAGACTCCATATTGTGCTTAGCGACGATGAAGGTATGCCCAATTTTAAGCCTGACTATTCATAGGATGCTGATACAGAGACTGAACCCACTGAGGACGGAGATGCTGACCCTGAGAAGACCGATTATGAAATTGAAGAAATGTTAAGTTAATTTTTTATGGATTTTGAAACAGTTTTTTTTGCATGTAATAGTTAAGTGTTTGTTTAGGATATTTGGCATTAATTGTTTGAATGACCATAAGCTCACTCCTTCTATCATGTTTTAGATATTGTTCTTCAAAAAGTATTCAAATCGCCCATAATCTATTTGTTTTAGGTCATAAATTTTCTAGTAGAACTGAAGGTAGTATCTAATGAAATTACCATACTTCACGAAGAGGTTACGATAATGGAACTCTACCTTTCCTTTACATATGGATTTCCAGAATATGTTCAGAACTCGAACCTAGTGTGAATAAGTAATGCTAGAGAAAAGAATGTCAACTGTTACGATCTAGGAACATGAGTTACTATTTCTTTTGCATTTTCCAGAACCAAACTGATCATCTTCAACTCTCTTTGGCTTTAATATTTTCCCAAATATTAGTTACGAGCTCAGAAGATGTTCTAAGGAACATTATGAAACCACAAAAATATATGTTACGAGTCCTGAACTTAGTTCCGACCTCTTTTTCATTTTCAGGAACCAAACTGATCATCTTTAAATCTCGTTGTCTTTAATATTTTTCCCTACATATTAGTTATGAGCTTGAAAGACGTTCTGAGGAATATTATGAAACAACGAAAATATATGTTACGATCTGGAACTTAAGTTCTAACCTCTTTTTCATTTTCAGGAACCAAACTGATTATCTTCTCCTTAACATTCTTTTCCCTACATCAGTTACGAGCTCGGAATAGAAACTGACCTCTATTACGGAAGCACGAAACTACCTGTTCCAAGTCCTGAACCTATGTTCCAACTTCTTATATTATTTCAGGGAACTATCTGCCAATCTTGACGGTTTGAATTTTTTTTTATAAAACCAAATAAAAGGTCATGACATGGTTCCGGAGTAGGAATTGAAATTCGGACCTATGATAAATGACCACGACTTTGTTCCGAGATTGGAAGCCTTCATCCTATATAAAAAAACCCAAATTGCTGTTCATTCACAAAATCCTAATCAATTTCCTACGGTGGAACTTCAACCCCCCCCCCCCCCTCAAATTCAAACTCTAATACATGCGGGAAACATTTCCTCACATCATGTCTTCTTCAAATCCAAATGCACGGGTCTCCGGCCATCATTCCAAATCCATGAGAGGAAGTAAACTGAGGAATCTGTGCTACAAAACTAGGTTTGTTTCTCTTGAAACCCAGACTAGGTTTCATGATTTAAAGGATTCAGAAAAATTATTGGATTGTTGTGTTATATATTTGAATGTGTACAAAAGCATAGGGCTAGAGGACCTCGTTAGGTGTTTTGAAGATCAACATGTCCTTAAACTTCTTAGTTTGAATGAACCAAGTTACTTTGATGAGATATGTCAATTTTATGTCAATTTGCATGAGGTTGAGGATTTGGATAGTTATTAGACTAGGGTGAATGGTTATAATGTTGAAATTAGCCGTGGATTATCAATAAACTAATTGAATGCCCTTACAAGGGTCCGGAAGATGTTTTACCCTAAGTGGAGAACGGGCATTTAGATGACATTTATTATGGGGAAATGGCTTCTTAATGATTATTATCCTATAATTGACCCTATTGTGTGTAGTGTGAAATACTTTAGGCGCAATCCCCATGATCTAGGTAGACCGGAATTCGTTTTATCTAAAGGAACTCAAAATACACCAACATATTGTGTACGATATATTAGTTCGGTCTATAGTACCCACTACATCACCGAGCCAAATTACTCGACTCTTATGATGTTCTACTATGTTATTGAGCGGGCCAAATTTAATCCTGGCAGTGCAATTTTTAAGCACATGATGTGTGTAGCTACATCGAAGAGATTAATCAAGAATCTGCCTTATGGCAACTTGATTACATTGATCTTGCACGGTGTGAATGGGATGAATTTTCATGGCGAGGAAAAGGCTTGCAAGTACTTTGACAAGCAGTACTTTTTGAAGGAAAAATGGATACCGTATGAGAACAAGTGGTGTCATCGAACAATAGATGTGGCCGAACCTCACGCGAGAGCAAGGGTTGAACAAGGTACATTTATTATTTTTAAAATATATGTACGTTAAACACTTATCTTGTAATAATTATTATTTGAAAAATTATTTTGCAGAGAAGTCTGGCCCTAAATTTATAAAGACCATGAAGAAATGCCTTTGACGTGTTCACGACCAAGTATGTCAACTTAGAGATGTATGGAAGTTTGAGAAGAAACAATGTGCTTATGTGTGAGCCTTCAATGAGTCAAAGATGCCACGCCTCAAACGATGCTCATCAGTGTGACATGTTGTAGGCCTTCCGTTTCTTTTGGTTGTAACTGTAACAGTCTACCTAAAGTATTATGTCCTTATCTGAAATTGAGTACACTAGAAGAATTTAATTAAATGCAAAAATATTTTGTGTGTTGTTTTAAAAAAATTTCTAGTGTGCGTACAAATTATTAATAGCAAAAAGGTGTTATGCATATTATAGCATGGTACTGAGGCAACAGGAAAATCAAGGAATGGTGACCAATTTCTCTAGAAGAGGTTACGAACTTGGAACAACGAGCAGAGGACGTTACGATGGCGTAGCATTGCTCTTCCTTTCAACATCACTGATCCATAAAGGTTCCTCAGTCGGAACCACATTCGTATCCCAGTTCCGAGTCTAGAACCTATCACATTAGAAGTCACTTTTGCATAACCGCCTTTAATTGTACACAATCAAAGACAGTTATTCAGTGAACCACCTTTGATTCATATCAATAGAAGGTGGTTCGTTCAAAACCGTCTTCCAAAGAACTGGAACAGCCTTTGATTTTTCCGGTGCCCAGAAACAAGAAGTTCCGAGCTCGGAACCTGTCCTGGAAGGCAGTTCTTGAAAAATTTAGCAGAACCACCTTTGAACTGCGCCTTTAATATATGCAATTCTCCACTAGTGTGTTGATCAAGTTCAAAATTGGATACCTTAATTGCTCGGGAGGAGATTTAGCCTCCACTATTTATTTATTTTAATAAATTTAAAATAACAACTATTAAATTCATAAACTCACCAGATTATTAGGTTAATGCAAAGTTTTTAGTACGTTATAGAAAAACAAAGAAATATTTTGAGAATAAAAAATTAAAGAAGTCGAATTCCAAAACATATCTCTTTTGATATTTCACTATTTCTGATCGAGTGAATAAAAAAAATAATAACTAATTTCTTGATATCATATTCGTGGAGTGATTCATGTTAATTATTATACGAGAATCTTAAGTTTAAAATCATTTTTTTAAAAAAATGTATCACTAAAATGAGCAATTAAATAACGAAAAAAATAATTTAACGTTTCAATGGGTCAATTTTATGTGTTTATTCATCGAAAATTAAAATGTTAAAAAATAAAGTGTGTAGCCAAATATTAATTCTTCAATATAATATTCATACTATCATTAACCAAATTTTGATTATAGCATAGGGATAAGAAAACTAAAATATCACCAAAGGGAAGTAAATTTAAAGGAAAAAAAACAAAAGGTAATTCTACTTGTTAGTCTAATGGTTAGTCTAACGAGGTTTGAATATTACTCCCTCCAAACTTTTTCAAATACCACGTGTAGTTTTTAAAGTCAAATTTCTTAACTTTGACTCAAATCTCATTGATATATCAATGAATTAGATTATTATGCATTGTTTTGTTCGATTTTTTATAAGTATTATTATAAAATATTATTTTTTATAATATTTATTTTTATGTAATTTAAAATATTAATCATCAAATATGTGCACTAAACATCATGAAAAATGTGACAAATTCAGTAGGACATGGGAAGTGCAAGAATTTAAATTTGAAACTCTCGCCATGTAGGAAAGATTGAATGATTGCATTGATGACGACATTCTCCAAATTTTAATTTCTCTCTCTACCAATATAGAGAACCAAATTTCAATTTCATCAAAATCTCCATTTTGGAGAACCATATGGAGAATCTGTTGGAGCAAAATACATGTCTAAAATCTCTAAAAATAATGAAAATCTCATTGATAGAGAACCTGTTGGACTTACTCTAAAGTATGCCACTTTTTTAAAAAAGTACTCGCAATGCCACTTTAGAATCGCACAACTATTAATGTCTTAGTTTGTAATGGTTCGTTGAATTATATGGTTGTTAGAGTGCAGGTCCTGGTTGTTTATAAAATTGAATTTCAAACTCTTCAAAACAACCAGGGTATAAACAACCAGGACTCAATTGTATGATGATGATGATGGAGGAGATATGGCTTTTTGGATTCAAAGGAATTGATTGACCTCTTCTTTTTAAACACGAGTCATCGACTTGTAATTCATCATTAATTATTATATCGATCTTTTTTTAAAACTATATTTGCATACTCTAGCATGCACTACACATCCAAAATCATATATCGTTAAAGTATGATAAATATTAAGACGAAATACAAAAAAATCTCCCTATATTTTTGTAAATGTGTGAAAATAACTTTGGTTTCTTAGAAAGTGGCGAAACAACCCTAAGTATTTGTTGAATGCTACTATTATATCCAACTGACGCCAAGCCAATGCCATAATCACAGATCATTTTAAAACTTTTGCTAGTCTAAGGTCATTTTGACACCTTTGAAGAACTTAGGATTTTTTCAGCCCTTTTGAATAAATATAGGGTCATTTATGATATTTATCTAAATATCATTAAAATAATAAATTTTATTTTATTCAATATTCAATTTTTTCTAACTAAATTGATTATTTCACTTCAAAATTCATATAAGTTATTTTTAGATGATTGAAGTTTAGAATTTATTGTTTATTTTCAATTTAAATGTGAGGCACAAAGAGAACTTAAAAAATTAATATCAATTTTTTTATCAACGACATAGCGCAACGCGCGGTGGGACTTTACTAGTTGAATGTAATAATTTTTTTCTAAAATCAATCATTCAAAGATGTTTGGAAAAACGACTAACAACAATTACAATAAGTGTAATTGATATTCAAACCAACTTACCTCTAAAAATAACCAACATAGTGCAAGGATGTTTAAATTACATGTCAACCAGACTGATTGTCTGTACTATTACAGATTAGAAATCCGATAAAAGTTGTAACATCGTCCTCGAGGATATTAGCTCGCTTTCCTAAAAAATCATGACCACTCGGCAGAGAGAAGCACATCACACATCAATATACACTACATCAAACAAGGATCTTCTATAACTATAACACCACTCAAACCAACCAAGATTTATGTTGCTCAAACTATAAATACCGTCATAAACAAAGATCTGACATATCCAAATCAATGAAAATCTTGAAATAAAAACACAACTGGTACCACGAACACACGATTTGTACAAAAAAATCGAGAATTATACATCAACACGAACAATTAAATCAAAATATCATCATAAATAAAAGATTGAATCAATTGGGTCGAAAAACAAGACTAATGTATGTAGACAAATTTCACTCTTATTTAATAACAGAAATATTAATCGTAAAGCACCATATAATAAGGATTGTTTTCTATTGGTATCAACCAGAGATATTTCTATCATTATATTTGACTTCTCTTCGTAAAGCACCATATAATAAGTATTGTTAACTATTGGTATCAACCAGGGATATTTCTATCATTATATTTGACTTCTTTATTTTGTGAAAACGACACCGTTTTCCTCTTCTTCGTTTATTTCTCTTCTTCATCCACGATCTCCTACCTTTGTTCTCCGGTTGTCCCCGCCCAATTCCTAAGATTCCTTCCTAATTGACGA
>JAULKJ010321445.1:0-10459 GCA_032355405.1 Rubia balearica
AAAGCATCAGCTACAACATTCTCTTTACCTTTCTTGTATCGTAACACATAAGGAAAAGATTCAATAAAACTAGACCACTTAGCATGACGCTTATTCAACTTCATCTGACTCTTCAAATATTTAAACGATTCATGATCACTATGAATAACGAATTCTTTATGCAATAAATCATGTTGCCAAGTCTCTAATGCACGCACAATTGCATAGAATTCTTTATCATAAACAGGATAATTCAGAGCACCGCCCTTAAGCTTTTCACTAAAGTAAGCAATAGGTCGATTCTCTTGCATCAAAACAACACCAATACCAACACCAAAAGCATCACAATTAATCTCAAAAGTACCATTAAAATCAGGTAAAGCAAGCACATGAGCATTACATAATCATACTTTCAATTCATTAAATACATTCTCTTGAGCATCACCCAAAAAAAAAATCTTTTTAACTAGTTCATTTAGAGGTACAACAATAGATGAAAAATCACGCACAAACCTTCTATAAAAACTAGTTAAACCATGAAAAAAACGTACATGATTGGCGTTGGTAGGTCTCGGCCAAGACTGAATGGCTTCAATTTTGGTTTCGTCGATTTTTATGCCCTCCTTAGAGACCACAAAACCAAGAAACACCACTTACGAAGCACAAAAAGTACACTTCTTGATGTTTGCATACAAATTAGACTCACAGAGTGCAATTAAAACCGATTTAACATACTCAATATGCTCATCAGTCTATTTAGAATAGATCAAAATATCATCAAAGTAAACCTCAACAAATCAACCAAATTTCTTAAAACATGATTCATTAATCACATGAAAGTACTAGGTGTATTGGTTAATCCGAAAGAGATAACAATCCATTGAAAAGATTCCATATTGGTCGATTCAGCCAATGACAAAAACTCCAATCTATGCCGAGAGTTGGGGCTTGCATTTGCCTGCTTCGCCACTTTCTTATTTCGGGTAGTTATTAACACCCTGCACCGCTTATTGTTCCTAGGAAAACAATCTTTGATTTTTTCCAGTCTTCAGGGTCCCAAACATCATCCATCACAACCAGATATTGTTTTCCTTCTAACTGTTTGCGAAGATGGTTTTCTGACCGATCTGCATCCTCCCATCCACTTCCTCACTACATTTCGTAAAAGAATTCAAAATCTTGAGAATAGACCCGACAAATGGGTTAATTGGATAAACTCATTATTCAAACCCAATTAACCCATTATCTAATGAGTCATTATCCAATTAACTCATTTATTAATGAGTTTGATCATGTCATTAAATGGATTACTCATGGATAACCCATGAGATAACTCACATGATCCAATGGGTTAAAATATATTATCCAATAAGTCATTATCCAGTGGGTCATTACGTAATTAACCCAATAAATTATCATTCAACCTTTTCATCCTCCATTCTTCTTCCTTTGCCTCGACTTACTTGATTTGAGTTTCAACCTTAAGTTACTAAGGACGGGTTATGAGTTAGGGTTAGTCATATTTAGAGCTTTTAATCATGGTTATCGGGCTGTGTTGCAGGCCCGAGTTATCGAGTCGGACCGAGATCGAAAAACCCTTAGTTTCATCTCGGCTCATTTAAAATATCTCGAGCACGAATTCGATCGAATCTCTTAAATTTTAGTTCGAGTGAAACTAATTTTGCGTGAGTTTGTGTTCGAGTTCGATCGATTACGTAAAATCTTGACTCTGACTCATGTTTGAGCTCAACGCGTTCCATGATTAAATTTTTTTAAATTTTTTTACATACATAATAATATATTATATATAGTAAAAATATGTCATGTATAAATTATGTTGGTTCGATAATCTCGACGAATTTAACTAATAGTATTAGATAAACTCAGTTTCAAATACTATTCGATCTCGGCTCGAGCTCGGTCAAATTGAATTCAAGCTCGGGTGATTTAAAATATCTTAAATTTGAACCAAATTTGAACAACTCTTAATTCGAGTTTGGCTATTTTAAAATATCTTAATTTCGATCTCGGGTCAATTTCGAACCTAGTAAAAATTTTGGTCGAGCTCAAATTTGAATGAAATTAATTTGGTTCGAACTCGAATAGATTAGGGATGTAAATGAGTCGAGACAAACTCGAAGAACACTCAATGCAAGTTCAAGCTCGACTTGAGTTCGATCGAGCAGATAATTTTTTTGTTCGAACTCGACTTTGAATGAAATTAATTTTGCTTGATTTCTAACTCGAACCATGAATAAATATATTTAAATTTTTGTAGGCACATGATAAAATATTATAAATATTATCCATTGAGTGAGTCGACCCGTTTGACGGGCATGTTTGAGAAGCACCTCCTTCTTATCATAGTCTTTTGAAACATACACAAATGCCCGAACCACGTACTCGTAATCAACATTCGGCTCCTTGTAAACCTTCCTGTCTAATGTTTTCCCAAGTCCCAATATCCAAACAATTGATATAATTTCTAGTTTTTCTGGTCCTTTTGTGAGAAGCACTTCTTTAGATGCTCCATCAAATTCAATCACATTCTCCTCCTCAACCTTGGAGTATGAAAGCCAACACCATGCATCAAAGTTGAAATGGAACCATAAGGTAGGGTAATCATGCAAACTAATATTTTTAACAACAGTAAAAAATATATAAGATAACTTTGGAACTCAACAGATAAACATATGAATATATTATAATTAGAGGGTCAATTAATCCCAATAACCATAAGAACCCATTAAATACAAAATAATGGGATGAAATTTTTTCATTGTTTTCCAGTTTGGGATTATGATCAATTGAGTTTTATAGTATCGGGTTACAAAGAGAAATGAGATTGAGATCCCAATCTTTCCATATACCCATTTAAAATTGGTAATTATGGGTATCCAATTAATACCCGATCACTTCCCATCTTTCGATTAATATATTATTTAGTGTAATCGACTTCACTCAAGCGTGAATATTTTTCACTCTTTTCTGACTATTTTTATAGTTACATTTTCCAAAATTCATCAAATTCCTATGACCGTAAACGAGTTTGTTTGAGTCCAAATCATTTAAAATATTTCGAACTCGCTTCGATTCGATTCAACCTGTAAAATCATGATTCACCTCGAAATCGAGTGAAATTAAATTAGTTCGAGTTTGAAATCGAGCCATGAATAAATATATTATATTATATTATTTACATTATATTATATTTAATAAAAATGAAATATATATAATATGTTGCTATAAACTCAACGAGATTAACGAACAATATTATAGCTGGGTTCGAGCTCGAGCTCGAATGTTGTACGAGCTCGAATACAGGTTTGCATTAGTTTGAGTCGAGTTGGAACTCGAGATATTTTAAATGAGCTGAATTCGAAACAGTGGTTGTTTGAGTTCAGCTCGGCTCATTTATGGTCTTAAGTGTTGTAGAAATAAAATGAAAGGATGCGAATTGTGCCATGTCCGACGGCAGATTAGAATGTAATTTAAACATGTGAATGAGTGATGGTCTGTCTAATAACACTTAACTATTAGGCTACTAATTTATACATGCGTTAAAAATGTATAATTTGTGAATTATAGTAAATTTTTATGTTGAATATTACATATGTATTTAATTGGGTAATTTTGGGTATTTATTGGGTATTTGCTGGGTTCCCATTGAGTTAACATAGTTTGGGACTCATTGAGAACAAAATTTCCCATTAATATAATCATTCTCATCCCGTCCAATCCCAAAAGCTAATGGGTATTTAATATCCAATCTCATTAATTACCCATTAATTAATTTTCCATCTCATTTCTTCCCGATTTCGCCCAATTAACACCTCTAATTCTAGGTAACAAGTTTCAAATTAAGGAAGGTCATTTGAAAGTAAGCCTAGATCAATCTAACATTGGCGCTTTACACCATGTTTCATCCATGGCAATGGATGAAACATTCATCATCTCATAAAAATATGTTATTAATATCTCATATTATTATGTTTAAATATTATAAAAGGATAACAACATAAATTACGATTAATCCAACAAGGTTCCCACAAAGAATACTGTTATCCATATCAATGAGATTCAATGCTCAAGGCTGATAAAATTTCACTAGAAAAAAATTAGATGGAACACACAGAGCACAATCTTCAATTTATTAAAATATAAAATTCCTCCCCTCTTCTCTGACACTTGTAAAAATCAGACCCTCAATTATTAGGTATTGGCTCCCAATTTCAATTGATAAGCTAACATCTGATCCCTACTTTTAACCTGGAGTTTTGTTTGAGAGTACGTAAGACGGGATCAATTCATAATTAGTATAATTAATGGGTTGATTTGATATTTATTTTAATTTATTATTAAAAATCTCATAATTTTAAGAAGGTTTTAAAATAAATCTTGAAATATAAATAATTATAATCTAATACTAAAAGTTATAGGAATGAAATTCGGTATCATTGATTTATAATAGAATATTAAATGAATTAGAATCATGTTAAGAAAGCAATACCCAAATTGGTTTTGTATGTATCCTTTTCCATATCTGATTCTATCATGTATACCCTTTGTACTCACTATATATATATATATGATTCTATCATGTGTACCATTTGTACTCACTATATATATATATATATATCTGATTCTATCATGTATACTTTCTCCATTTAATCGATTTAATCGACCAATAAACTTTCTCAATACATGATTCATCAACCGCATGAAAGTACTATGCATGGGTTTACTGTTGGTGATCTCACGACTTCGATGAGATTTTGGTGCCTTCTCACCGCTAGTAGCACAACCTCCAAGACGTCTCTAAGTAAAAAAACTTAGAACTTCGGAGTTGTTGCAACTTGGTGGGGATTGCACTAGCCAACCAGGAATAAATATGGAGGGATTACAGAATCATACTGCTTCAAAACAAAATGGACCTGCTCTTGAAAATCCTCCAACAGGCGCTCCGCACTAATGATAAAAAAAAATCTAGCAACAACATCACCAAAACTACAGAGTTGATGTAACCCGATGAAGACGAGAAGCTCGGAGGCACGAGTTGAGTAGCATACTGCCAATATGACATGTGGATTTCAATCAGAGAATTTCCTATGGATTGAAAGATTCATTTGTGGGAGGCTAACCCCACACCGTGCGAGACAAAAAAATGTGTTCAACTTTTGGTAGATTAGTTCTAGTTTTTAGCTAGGATTTTTTTGAAACAGTTAGTTTGGGGTCATGCGATCCAAATTAGACCGGTCCAAACTAGACACAATGTTGTAACAATATGCCAATTAATAAAAATGAGTACACCATCTTTTAAAAAATAGAGTAATTCAATAATTTAATATGAACACAATATATAAGCAGAGTAAGATTATATATTATTTTCAATTTATTTGGATTCTTTGCTCAATTATTTGTGACTGTTGAACAAATATTGAGCATTTAAAACAAATAATTAAATGCATATATATAAGCCGTATACATTCGAACATGATTGTTGGTAAAGAACAACAATTCTAAATGCAAATATATTTTAATACCTAAAAAATTACTATGCTATATTCCCTTTGTCCCAATTGCACTAATTTCTATTTTCGCCCATCTCACAAGTAATGACATACTTTGAAAATTAACTAAATTGACAAAGAATATATTTTTTAACTCCCAAAATGTCCTCTTTAACTTTAACGACTTTAAGACAAGATAACCTGATTTCCCAAAATATCCATACTTTTCCACAATTATTTACTGCCACATCAACTTACATAAAAATTTGAGTCAAAAGTAGTTATACCATTATTCATAGGACAAAGAGGGAGTATTTGATATAATTAATGGTAGAGCAATGCTACCTCTAACTTCTAATCAAATTGTTATCGTCTGTTGTTATGTAAGTATGACGTGACACTTTAGAAGATTATAATCAAGTATCAATTAATCCTTTCAGATCTTTTATGCTTGAGTTCATGCTTATTGAATTTTTGTTATGGCGGTGATGCAGATAATAACAATGTCAGCGATGAAGCTCTATATTTACAACGGCGAATCTTGAAATCTATGGTAGCATCATAAAATACAAATTGAAGGTTCGGAGAAGATGATGACGAGGTGAGGAGCTTCGGTTCAACATGTGTGGGATTAGGAAAAAAATAGAAATGGCTCAAGAATAGGTTATACGGGTGCATGGATGAGTTTTAGGTCAGTTTATGGCCCGTCTTAATCCAATACCATAATCCGCGAGACTTTAAACCTCTTTTTCTACAATGCAACCTAAAATTCTAATTCTTATTATTAACCACACTATATATATAACTAGAAGGAGTACAAAGTGTCACATAAAGATCAACCTAAACTTATCGCTATATATGCTCCCTATATAAGTAACTACGTCGACATGACGAAAATAAAAGGAAACTAATATTGACAGACATCCTTAAATATGAGCTACCACTCATTTGATTTCCCATGATGCCTTTTCTAGTTTATGAATTGAAGCGGCTAGGACTGCTGAATCTGTATAGATGAGCAACATGGAGCAACCATTCTTGAATACTGACTTAATCGCTCTAAGGCATGCTTTCGCTTCTACCTATAATGGTGGAGAAAAACCCATGTTTGGTGCTACAGTACCATTTTTCAGATGCAAATGGTGAGGACGCGTCCTCAACCATTTTTTTTTAAAAAAAATTCAGTTGAAGAAGACGCATTCATGAAATGCTTCTTTATGTTTTTTTGCAGCGCATCTCTGAAGACGCATTCACTGAATGCGTCGTCTTCAACCATTTCATTTTTAAAAAATCAACTGAAGAAGATGCATTCAAGAAACGCAACTTCACATTTTCCTCTTTTTTTTGCGGTGCATCTCTGAAGACGCATTCACTGAATGCGTCTTCTTGGTCTATGAATTTTTTTTTACGAAATCCGAAGGCGGATTTGCAGAATGCGTCTTCACCTTTTGTAATTTTTTGTCTTTTTAAAAATCTTGAAGACGCATTCATTGAATACATCTTCTTATCACAGGTTTAAACCCAGAACAAAGCACCTATGCTCTTTATTTCCATGTGCTTCGTCATTGGAATTTTTGGCCCCTGTCCTTGCCATTTCTTACCCCGTTCTTGCTCTTCCTACCCATTTCTTGCCCCGTTTTTGTGTCGGCCACCACTTCCTCTGTTCCCTCAGGTTCCAAGATGGGAATTTCAGCTCCAAATTCTTGGGCAAATATCCATCAAAGCAAGGTTTGCTAAATGTTTAGATCTTCAGTTTGTTTGTTGTTTTTTTGCCCATATTGTGTGTTGGAAATGATCTTCTTCTTCGACTGAAGATTGCATTTGGTTTTACAGTTTCATTTTTGGACGAAACGATGGTGTTGTTTCCGCGCGTGAACAACAAGAGCCATCCTTGAAGCTGCGCGTGGCCCTCACGCGCTTCCTGTGTACCCCCGCGTGGGTTTCACGCACCACCGCCGACAGAGCTGCATGGCCGGAGAGTGGACGAAATATTTTTTGGTATATTTTTTTATTAGCAATATATTGTATGGCATATGAAAATGTATGATTTTTTTGGTTGCTGAAAATGTATGAAAAATATTATAGTGTTATTATCTGATATTATTTGAGCAATGTTTGGAGTTAATATGATCCGAATATAAGAATTGTGTATTCCGAATTGATTTTGTTATTTTAATAGTAGGTATGGAAATCAATGAACTGATGATATTGAATCATAATATTTGTGTGAAATGTATGATAATTATTAATACCATTTTGATATCTTGTTTCAATGTACTTGTATTGTTATTGCTACAAGTGTAGGAAAATTTACAGTTCGGGATCGAGGAGATTTGTATTGTTCTCATCAAAAACACATCTTCTTCGTTGAAGGTATGTTTTTTTAAAGGAATTGTAAGTTTGACATTTTAGCTGAATAATTGTTGATGTAATACAAACTATTTTTTCATGTTAAGAATCAATGTCTTGTGAATGAGTTTGTACCGATTATGATGAGCATGTAAAAAAATCTGTTTTATTTTTTATGTTTAGTTATGTAGTTCCTTATGCAAAATCATTGAATGATAATTTATGATGTTGAATGATAATCTCCGTTTGCAAAGGTAATTATTTGTTGTATATCACCATTCACCACGTTGTAGTTGTACAATGTTTTTGTTATTGTACTTATATATAGGGGGTGTGATCAAGTATGATGTGAATGTGGGTGTGTATTATGATCCTCCCGTAGCTGAGAAACATGTGATCTTAAAGCAGAGGTTAAGCCACTCACAATTAGTTGAATTAATTGTGAGACGACTTGACATTTAATGTGAGGGTTTGTTGTGCGAATCGTTTATCGTTGTCCTGAGATGATTGGTTCAGGTATATATTACCATTGTTATGATCTGGAAGATGACGAGACGACCGCGACCTTCTTGTTGATGGAATGTCCTTGTCAGCAACCGATCTTACATTCAGCTGGAGCGGTTATCGAACTCATTTGAGCGTCCTGGTGATGTTGGCCAGGGCACGTTCATGTCATTGTTGAGCAATGTTCAGAACTATATATCAACAACCTGCCCTCCCATCCCAACCTCTGAATATTGCCAAGGTTTTGGACAATCTCTTGTCGTTAGTGAGTCGAGTCAACCTACAATGTATGTCCAGCTGGACTGCTCTCAACCGTCCATAAGTGCTGGTACACATGGTGGGTACCATGGAGAATTCAATGTCTTCGACGATGATAACGTAGGTGAAATTGGTGAGCATGGTTCTGGTGGTGGCGGTGGTGACCTTGTTGTTGGCGAGACTGATGTTAGTGATGAGGAAGGTGAACATAGGGAACTTGAAGAAGAAAGTGACGAAGATCAATCCTTATCAGCTGATTCGAATCCAGGGGATGATGATGAGAATCTCTTGTACACGAACAATGTTCCCATTGCATTCCATCCTATATGGAAACCTAATACTAGAGCATTCTTCAGGGATTATGGTGGTCCTGATGAGGATGGGTGTGACCCAACTGATTTTGGAAGAATACTTCCTAACTATGTTCAGGAAGCTGACGAAGTTGATTTTGGTATGCGATTTCGGACTAAGCTAGAATTGGTAGAAGCAATAACTAGGTGGAGTTCGAAGATGAACAAGAAACACCGGGTTATGGAGAGCAAGTCGCGTACATGGTACTCAAAATGTAGGGAAGTTGTCAAAGGAAGTGACAATTGTCAGTGGATTGTTAGAGCTAGCATGAAGTCCTCTCACGGGATGTGGGAGATAGCCAAATGGGAAAGCAGTCATTCTTGTATTGGTGCTGGTCGATCGGATGGTAACACTAATGTGACATCAATGATGATCGCTCGCTCTATTTGATATCAGATTGAGAACAACCCCTCCTTCATAGTTAAGGATGTTATAGAGCACGTGCGAAAGAAAGTGACCATTTCATACAAGAAGGCGTGGTACGGTCTATAGAAGGTTATTTATTTGACGTTTGGAACCTGGGAAGAATCCTTTGAGAGGTTGACCACTTTTATGGATGAGCTGGTCAGTGCTAATCCCATAACAGTCATTGAATGGGCAGACATACCTGGTCACGGGTGTAGGAAGTTCAAGTTTGTGTTCTGGCAATTTGGTCAGGCTATTGAAGCCTTTCGCCAATGCAGGCCAGTGATCAGTGTGGATGGTAATTTTCTCAAAGATGTGTACAAGACCACAATGCTAGTTATTGTTGTGCACGATGAAAATGATTACGTATTACCCATTGCCCATGCAATAGTAGATGCTGAGACAAATGAAAGTTGGGACTGGTTCATGCTCAAGTTGGGAAACCATGTGGTAGGTAATAATTCTAGGCCCATATGTTTTATATCGGACCGTCATTAGGGGATCTTGAATGCAATGACGAATATAGATGGATGGATGGAGCAGGCAGGACACCACCAGTTTTGATTGAGGCATTTCCAGTCCAACTTCCTCAGTCCGAAAAGTGGGAAGTTTAAAAATGCACATTTGAAGACCCTGGTGTTGAAGCTTGGTAGTGATAGACAGGATAAGAAGTGGTGAGAGTACAGGGAGGAGTTGAAGAAGCTAGACCCGACTGCCTAGGATTAGTTGAAAGAACATGACCACAGTAAGTGATGTCTCACTTTCGATGAAAACCGTTGGTGGGGAATTCTTACAACCAATATGTCGGAGAGCTACAACAATTGTTTGAGGCGTGCAAGATATCTCCCGATAACTACATGTATTAATGCCACTTTCGAACATATAGTCAAACTGTTTGCAAAAAGGTTCACAGAGGTGACTAAATGGAGATAAATTTACTTTACAGAAGTTTTTCCACATATGCGTTCGAACATGGAATCAACAAATCTAAATTATTGTCATTCTGCAGTTCTGTTCTGCCGAGCAGGATTTGGAAGAAGTTTGAGAAGAACGACAGCTGGGGCCAGGGACATGTTGTTAATGTGTAGAGTGCTAATTCACAG
>JAULKJ010321462.1:0-10459 GCA_032355405.1 Rubia balearica
CAACCAAAAAATATTATGCTGCTGTATTTTAGTGTTTTAGGGACGAAATTATTTGTATTGGCCCTTGGTGGGCTCATTTTTTATGCAAGTAGGCTTAAATATTTCGTCCCACTTACTCCTGCGGCGTCGCTACAGAGTCAGCCGTTCATTGACTCAAGCGATATACGTGCACCATTGCACCAATCGAGGCGGACAACACAAGGTCCCAAAATGATGTCATCTCAAAACGATTATAATAAAGGGTCCCTCAAAATCAGATTAAATTTATCATTTCCAAGTTTCCCACGAATACCAAGAGTCTCCTATCCCTTTCCTCTTCTCCTCCAATAAAGGTATGAATTTGTACGGTTATAGTGCCTAAAATTTTGTAACTGGTACTTCAACTTGTTTGATTTATGCTTTTTGTATGGGTTTTATTTTTTATTTTCTAGTTCTTCCTCCGATTTGTTAGGTTGTTAAGTTTTCTTACATGTAAACCTAGGTAATATGTTATAATTTGTTTTAGGATGTTTTCGTATAATTTTGTCTTCTTAATGCATCATTTTTTCCGGGATTCTACGTTTTTTTCTGTTTCTGTCTCTAATGCATACAAAGTCGGTCTCCAGCCGCACGCCATTCTGTTGATGCAAATGGTGTGCGACGTCACACATACTTATTTCAAGTTATGCATGAGATGGCCAAATCGTCTCGATTTATCCATCGTGAATGCCGATATCTTAACGACGTTGCATGTAGGCATTTAACTTAACTTTTAATTTATTTTTGCGACCTCGTTTCAGCGTCGCTCATGACGACTCACCGGAGACATCGCTAATATATGTCGACTTAGCCACTAGTTCAGACCGACATGTTCATGTGACACATGGCCCGCATCGTAAGTTGTTTTTATAAGGCTAGTTTTCCCTAAACATTTTGAATTTATATGCAGGACTAATGGTTTGTGAAGGATCCTCAAGTTTCCTTTTTTTAGGAATTTTACCATTTTACATATATATATTTACTAATACATATGTACTTTTTATCAAAATTATTATTATTTTGTTTTAATACAGTGTTCTCCGTTGTTCGGAGAACTGTAGGCTAAAAACCCTGACCCCAAAGGGTTTCAGCAAGTTCCTTCATGAATAGGACCTGAAGGTTACCAACACGCTCTACTTCGAGCTGGTTGATGGTTCTGCGCCCATTGTTGTCAATGTCATCATCCTACCCTATTTATACTTAGAATTTATAACAAATTATAACAAACATCAGTAACATTAAGACTGTTTTGTTGAATGTGATGTTTATCAAATTTAATCTTGAAAATATTTGTTTAATATTATTTTTATGTTATTGAATAATTAATATATAACCTACCATATGATACAAAATTTTTATGTTACGATCATATATAAAACTATAAAATACTTTTGTGTAATGATTAATTTGTTTCAACCATTTTTAAAATAGTAAATTTTTGTGTTCACCGATCTTTTTTAATATATTCAAATTATTCACCGATTATTTTCTTTGGTGGTGGTCTGAAACTGTTCACACAACCAAAAAATGTTATGTTACTGTATTTTAGTGTTTTAGGGATGAAATTATTCGTATTGGCCCTTGGTGGGCTCATTTGTTATGCTAGCAGGCTTAAATATTTTGGCCCACTTATTCCTGCGACGTCGCTACAGAGTCGGCCATTCGTCGACTCAAGTGATATACGTGCAACATTGCACCAACCGAGACAGACAACACAAGGTCCCAAAACGATGTTATGTCGAAATGGCTATAAATAAAGAGTCCCTCAGAATCAGGTTAAACTTATCATTTCCAAGTTTCCCACGAATACCAAGAGTCTCCCCATCCCTTTCCTCTTCTCCTCCAACAAAGGTATGAATTTCTAGTCTTGTAGTGCCTAAAATTTTGTAACTTTTACTTCACCTTGTTTAATCTATGATTTTTGTATGGGTTTTATGTTTGGTTTTCTAGTTCTTCCTCATATTTGTTAGGGTGTTAAATTTCTTACATTTAAACCTAGGTACTATGTTCCGGTTTGTTTTAGGATGTTTTCGTGTAATTTTGTCTTCTTAATGCATCATTTTTCTGAGATTCTGTGTTTTTTTCCGCTGCTGTCTCTGATGCATACAAAGTCGGTCCCCAGTCGCATGCCATTCAGCTGATGTGAATGGTGTGCGACGTAACACATTCTTATTTCAAGTTATGCATGAAATGTTCCAATGTTCTCGATATATCCATCGGTAATACCGATATCTTAACAACGTTGCATGTAGGCATTTAAGTTAACTTTAAATTTCTTTTTGCAACCTCGTTTCAGCGTCGGTCATGATGACTCATCAGCGACATCGCTGGTACATGTCGACATAGCCAGTAGTTCTGACCGACATGTTCCAGCGACACATGGCCCGCTTCGGAAGTTGTTTTTATAAGGCTAGTTTGCCCCAAATTTTTTAATTTATATGCAGGAGTATGGCTGGTGAAGGTTCCCCAAGTTTCCTCCTTTTCTAAGTATTTTACCATTGTACATATATATATATATATACTAATACATAAGTACACTTTGTCAAAATTATTATTATTTGTTTTAATACACTTCTCCACACAACGGAGAAACCCGGAACTTATTGTGTTTGAGCTTGAACACCATACAATGCCTCGTGATAGCCTGCATTTCCACTGCACTTTGAAGCAGCAGAATTTTGGGATAAACCCAAATTTGGTAAGAACTAAAACTAGCCAATAAATAAAAGCATAAAATTATTTGATCTTTAGTTAATAATATTTGTTTTTAACTGAACACACACATATATAATATATTCATAATGATTTTTTTTTCTGAATTAATACATCCCGAGGAAAATTGTGCCGCCTCTGCCGAGTGGGAAAACCCTTGTTGTGCTGAGATGCTACGGGATAGAGTGAAACGTGAACTAATATGGGCAAGGGAAGTTAAGGCCTTGTCCACGAAGGGTTTCACAGAGGTCTTTTCCCACAACAACCTATGCATTGGGGACACCTTGTTCTTTGAGGTCATAGAAGATGGGGGGCCGATTGTCTTCAAGGTTATCATAATGCAAGCGTATTGAGTTTATTGTAATTTCTATTCTAATATTAGAACTAAGACAATTATTATTAATATTCTAAGTTTTATGTACTTTTTTTTAAGATTAAACATCCACATAGTGGATGGGAGATATATATTAGGTTCTCCAAACCCAAAAATAAATAGATACAGAGTGTCAAAGTCATCCGAAGATGTACATGAAATAGTAACAAAGGTAATGCTTTCCTAAATAGTCCTTAGTGATCATTTTGGATATGTTTCCTGTAACCGACCTCCACACCCCGTGTTAATCGATTCAGGCCAGATATCCAATAAGATCATACTAAAGAATAATACAAGAGATATGACTATATTAGTCGTGTCACAAAATAGAGATCCTTCACCGCACCACCAAGATTACCAACTAGAAATGCTTATATGTTAGGCTGTCCGGAGAAGTACACTTCAAAACGGATGATTCTGTGTAAAACACCCTTACCGGGATGATTCTCCATATCTGCATACAGAAAAAGGAACTCATAAGTAGCATCTAATACTGAGAAGGAACCCTAACAGATGGAATCCCCTCTCTATCCAATCTATATAGACCGGAGATTCTTTGCGGTAGCTGTGGGAGACTGAAATTAGCACATGAATTTCGAGATAGAGCATGTTTTACAAGAGCATCTGCCACCATATTTGCCTCTCTAAAGATATGAGTAAACTATGTAGAGGCATAAAGAGTTATGATTTCATCAACTAATTCAAAAGGTTTCCAATGAGCATGTTCAGGTTTAGCAATCAAAGTGATTTCTTGAAGACAATCTGATTCAACGGAAATTTGTTCATGCAGTGGTATTGAAAATTCAGTTCCAAACTGAATAGCAAGTAGTTCAGCATGTATTGGAGAATTCGCATCCACATACTTACATGCCACGGCCACAAAAAAAACCCTGAGTGTTTCTGAGAAAACATCCCAGACCTGCCTTATTTGTATTAGAGTCCCATGAGGCATCAACATTGCATTTTACACCAATAAACGGTCTAAACCATAAAACTCTGACTATGTTTGGTTTTGCTGGTTTCAGCCACAATGGTAAGAACCCTCTTGATGCAAGTTCAATATCAAAATCATGATGAACATAAAAAGGCTTTGCAGCATATGAGCAATAGATCATGTCCTTAATCTGTTTAATGAGTACCAAAGCAGTGCTCTTTTTGTTCTCGAAAATGAAATTGTTCCTAGCTTTCCACAGAATCCAACAAGTAAAAGAAACTATGTTATGGATGATTTGAGTGTGTAATCGGGTGAAGCCTGGTTTTGTAAGATAAAAGGAGATTCTCTCCCAAATATTTTGGAAAGGAGGTGGATGAATCATAAAAATTGAATTAACCTTAGACCAAACTTCACCTGCCAAAGCACACTCGTTCATAAAGTGATCTATAGAATCACAGCTTTCACAAAAATGACATTTTGAAGGTAACTGAGAGCCAAAATATTTCAGGATATTATCAAATGGCAGAATAGAGTTCATAGTTCTCCACATAAAAATAGAAACCTTTTTAGGGATTCTATTGTTCCACAAAATTTGTAAGGAGAAAGATGTACCTCTATGATTTCGCAGAGCATTATAGGCTGATTTAAAACTGAACTTACATGTGATCTCTGGCTTCCAGATGAGCTTATCATTTCTGTGGGGGGTGCATCTAGCCTCACTGAGAAAGACCTGTAGAGCAGCAGGAATCAGTGGAGCAATCTAAGGTAGGAAAAGCATTATATTGTCAATGAAAAATGCAACTGTACAGTCCAGTGGGATTTCAGTGATGTGTTGATCAAATAAGTCAGCCATTGGTCCCCAGTCAGTCCAGTTTGAGGTCCAAAAATTACAATCCCCCTTACCTATAATAACCCTAGTGTTATTTTCTGCAAAGGCATCAACCTGACATATTCTTTTCCAATTTTGTGATGTTCTTGCAGTGTGGGGCAGTGATGCAACAAAATGAGTCCATGGGGCATTACCAAGTTGATATTTCCACCATAATTTTACCGAGTAGGCTTTAATTATTGTGGAAATACATCTCAGACCTAAACCATTTTCATTTACAGGAAAACACATAGCTCCCCATTTTTTCCATGCTTTCTTCTTGTGTAAATCAGTAGATCCCCAAAAGAATCTTGACAGTTTGGACTTGATGAGTTTGATAATGTGAACCGTAGGTTTCATAACTGCCCAAACATGTTGAGGGAGAGAGTATAAACAAGAATTAATCAAAATGATTCTACCCCCTGTTGAAAGCCACAAATTCTTCCAACTGTTTATTCTATTATCTATCATTTCAATCAAAGGCTGAAAATGTACAGATTTCATTCTACCTGTGAAAATGGGAACCCCAAGGTATTTGAAAGGAAAATTACCTTTTTTCATGCCTAAAATAGATTTTATAAGCCTAATTCTTGTCACAGAAGCATTTTTGCTAACAAAGAAGTCACTCTTATCATAATTAATCTTCTGGCCCGTGGTGATTTCAAAAATAGCTAGATAGGCTTTTAATCCAATGAGATTTATCTTACTGGCTTGCATAAAAATTACCGTATCATCCGCATAGGAAAGATGAGATGGCAGGCTTGTTTGCGGTATTGAAAAGTATTTCAGTTTCCCATTAGCAAAAATATAAGAAAGACTTCTTGTAAAAGATTCAGAGAATAGATTGAAGAGAAAGGGAGAGAGAGGGTCACCTTGTTTGATTCCTCTTGAAGCTCCAAAAAATCCAACAGGATTACCATTAACTAATACCGAGAACCATGCTTGAGAGAGATTTTTCATGATAAAAAACACAAATTGTCCATGAAAACCAAATCTAAGAAGAACACTATTAAGGAATGGCCAACTGACCCTATCGAAAGCCTTTCTAAGATCCAATTTAATTATGCAATTAGGTTCTCTGTTTATCCTATTTAAGAATCTTACCATTTCTTTAAGATAGATGACATTATCAGCAATATCTCTGTCTTTAAGAAAGGCAGACTGGTTAGGAGAGATTAGTTTTGACATTAATGGTTTTAATCTTTCCATTAGAATCTTTGAGAAAATCTTGTTTGTCACATTTGATAGGCTTATAGGCCTGTAATCATCAAATGAGGATGGTGTGTCTTTCTTTGGGATGACTGAGATCCAGGTGCTAGAGATTCCTTTAGGAATCTTAGAATGTGACAAAAAATCATTACAAGCAGCTAACAGATCAGTGGAAATAATGTCCCAAGCTTTTCTATAGAAATAAGAGAAAACCCATCAGGTCCCGGACTTCCCAATTTGTTTAAATTGAAAACCACTAGTTTTAATTCATCCAGTGTTACTGGCTTTAAAAGGATATCATTATCTTCATCAGTAATCAGTTTGGGAATTTGAGAAAGGAACTGTGAGTAATAAACTCCTTCATCATTGACTTTAGAAGCAGATAGAAGATTACTGTAGTAAGATATTGCTTCATTTTCAATTTCATTTGGATCTTCCAACCATCTTCCACTTGAATCTTTTATCTTAGTAATACTCAGTCTACTCTGTTTCTGTTTAACCACATTATGGAAGTATTTTGTATTATTATCTCCATCTTTTAGCCATGTTATTTTAGATTTGAACTTCCAAAAATGCTGTTGTTCTTTTATAGATCTTGTGAGCACAACCTTAACTTTTTTTTAAGTTTGATCAGTTCAATCTCCGAATTATCATTCTCAAAAATTATTTCTTGCAGTCTCAGTGATTCTTCAGCTTCCAGAACATTGTTATGGATGTTACCAAAAAGATCAATGTTCCAGATTTTCAAAACCTTTTTGAGCCTAAGTAATTTAAGGAAGAAACCAATCATACCAGATTCAGGGAGGGGGGTATTCCAGTTGATTTTAATCATTTCTAGCTGGAATCTCTTTTGAACCATGTGTTTATAAATCTGAAAGGCCTCGGGGAAGATTTCATGATATTTCCTATGTTAAGTAACATAGGGCAGTGATCACTTGTTTGTTTATTAAGAATCTGAATGGAAGAATTAGCAAAATTAGTCTTCCACTGGGCAGTACATAAACCTCTATCTAATTTTTGAATGGTTGGGTTAATTAATCTACCATTTGACCAGGTGAAAGAGTTACCTACTGTGTTAATCTGATACAAAGCCATAGAGTTAATGAAGCATGAGAAATCTCTGATACTACCTAGGTTAGGGGAACATAGACCTTTATACTCATCTATGGATGAAATTGCATTGAAATCACCAATGAAGATGGTTTCAGGTGAGGAGATGGTACTCAGATCCTTCCATAGGTCAAGTCTACCTTTTCTAGTTCTTAATCCAT
Organism: Rubia balearica; assembly: GCA_032355405.1. NCBI lineage: Eukaryota > Viridiplantae > Streptophyta > Magnoliopsida > Gentianales > Rubiaceae > Rubia > Rubia balearica. The sequence goes on from JAULKJ010321462.1 coordinate 7,386, forward strand.
ATACTAGAACAGCTTCCATAGAGGCATTAAGTAATTGACTATGAATCAAAACATGAAGAAATTGTGAGTTATCTGAAATTAGAGACACACTGAGACCATCATTCCACATAAGCCAAATTCTTTCATTATCAGAACATATGGAATGGTTAAATTTTAAAACTGACATATATTTCGAAACTTCTGTATTATGATGCATGGGTTCAATTATACATATATAATTGATTTTGTGATTAATCACTAATCTCTGTAGTCTATCTATTGAAGTATCCATTCCTCTGATGTTCCACATAAGGATTTTGATTTTTAGATTGTGTGCTGACATTAAAAACTAAACTTATGGCTTTTTGTGGTGGACCTTGTCATGATCTGATTTAGTTGAGTAAATAGGTTTGCAGTGTAGGACTCTTTGACCCAGGAGGCTTATTTTTTGAAGAGATGAGTACATTTGCTGTGTTTACCTGGGTAGGGGAGTTGACAGTAGATGAATCATCATCTTTATCAACTTCTGGACCTGAAGTTTTATCCTGCTCTAGGTCCCTTTTTCTTAGAGCTTGTTCCATATTAGTTTTCCTGTGAGACTGCTCTCCAAGCAATGGAAGGAATCTGTTATTCCTGTTTTTCTGCTGAGAATAGAAAAGGCAGTTATCCTGTACAAGATAGTCATCAGGGTATAGACACTTACCTGTATGGATGATCGAATCATCTTTAGCAAAAATTGGATATTTTTTCTTCTGAAAACCAGAGCCTGATATAGATGAAAGACCTGTAGTTGAAGAAGGATCTGAACATGGCTCTAAAGATGTATTTAGGGGGGTACCCTCTATAGATTTGTCAGTATGCAGTGAAAGGATTGTCTCAGATTCAATATTTTGACAGTGTCTAGTCTCCTCTATTTGGGGGGTGGGCTATCATTTGGGGAAGGATTTGTAACTTTTCTCCAAACATGTGCACTGATTGTTTTATCTTTATCCCGGAGGGAGACATCTGATGTACTACCTCTATCTCTTTGTATATCCTGATATAGAAACTGAGTATGTTGTTCAGTGAGGCCTCTATCAGGTTGTTGGGGATTATTGTGACCAATTTCCTGTAACTGGTTTGATTCCTTACCCACCTGATTTTCTACGGTTAAATTTTCTGCAGTTTGAGGTGAGGGATCAGAAATCTTTTGTGTTCTTGGTTTTTTAAGTTCAGGGTGTAGATAGATACATATAGAATCATCGTGACCTACAGCCCTGTAGTGGTGACAATATTTAGGCAAATCCTCATATTCTAGAGGCAATTTGGCTACATTTTCTTCATCAATACCAATCCTAATCGTCGAATGTAGTTTCTTCCTAACATCTACCTCCACACATATTTTAATGACAGACGGTCTGGACAAGGTAGAGCTTGCTAGATCCATCTTAATGAAATTGCCAATTTGATTCCCCATAGTTTGGATCATAGCAGTGTTATAGAAGAAGAAAGGTACCTTTTTAATGTTGACCCATACCGGAACAATTGAGGACTCAGATTCAGGAGAGAAGTCGATCGTCCATTTGAGGACTTTCATGATCGTGCCGTTAAAAGCCCACAGATCCTTGAGCCAGCATCGCTGATAGTCATCGGCCTCCTTGAATCTGATGAGGATATGTCTATAATCAATCGATCCTAATTGGAATTGGCCCTTGAAACCCACGGATTTGAAGTTTTCATTCAATTGTTCCATCGAAGGCTTTCCTCTTGGGAATTTTCCAATCAAAGCGTTACTGTAGTGGGAGGATAAAGTCTTTGCATCGTGCCGATTGACGATGCATGCAATCTCGCCCTTGTATTGGGTAATCAGGTTAATTTCGGGGTTTGTGGGCAGAGAAGAAGCTAGAGGAGGAGGTCTATTTGACAGGGCTTGTAGGAAGCTTCTTTCGGCAGCGACTCCGCCGCGTAGGGGCGGTGGCGCCGCCATCGGCGGGCAGAAAATTGAGACCATTTGTTACCGTTATCGTTGCAGAGAACGGGAAAAGAGAGGAAAGAAAGAGAAGATTGGTGAAAGTTCGGGAAAGTGAGAAAGTTAGAGAGAGGTCAAAGAGATGAGAAAGAAGTGGAACGAGTTGAATACAAGCATGACCCCCTGCCTACCCTTAATCTCCCTAGTGAAAGTCAAGTAAAAAAATTAATAATTAGTCATGGGTCAATTTTTTTATCTCATATACTTTTTTTTGTTAAAGGTCATATATTCGGGGTGTTTATTTGGATCCCTATCCATCAAAATAATAATTGTAGTATGAGTACATAAATTTAGTTCAAGAATTGACTTGAACCCCTGTGAAGTTTAAACAAAAGACAAACCTAACTGCCATATTTGACACTGTATGAAAGGAAGTCTTGGAAGTGATTCCACTTTAATTACCTCCACCCCTCGTGTTAGTAAGTTAAAAGCGGCCAGACTTCCAAAAGTTCCTATCATGCTTATATGGACAAAAACTACGTAGATGCTTATATGGAGTAGTATGTGAGGACACATGAGCGGATAAAAGGGAACCAGCAAAACTGAACCGTACAATTCAGAAAGATTCAAGTCCGACAGAAATGCAGATCCGTACAAAGCGCAATCTCATATACACATCAAATCCATCACATATCTGAGGGCCTTTACTATGACATGAGTTCTTTCTTTCTATTATCTTTGTTGTTCATTCCCTTAATCTCCCTAATGAAAGTCAAGTAGAAAATTAATAATTAGTCATGGGTCAATTGTGAACCAAATGGTTGGACTATGGGAATTCAAAAGGGGGAAAGGTAAATAACTACCAAACAGTGTAGCAACTCATCTTCCATGGGCAAACATTATTCACCATTTTAACAGTATATGCAAACACTTTTGTTCCGGAAAGAAGAAATACTACAGCAGTTGAAAATGGTGAACAAATAATCACACTTCTTGCAGACCCTTCAACTTAATTTCTTAGCTATGTGAAGACAATTTTCTACTCCCTCTGTCCCAGTTCAAGCTGCACACTTTTTGGTCAACTTTCTCAGATCATATTTGACCATAAATTTCAATTAGTATATAGACTCTAATATCATCATGTGAG
>JAULKJ010321482.1:0-10458 GCA_032355405.1 Rubia balearica
GTTTTGTCTTTCGCTTTATTTTCTTTTCTTGTTCTTTCTCGGGTATTCCGCACAACACATCCATTGGGTCTAAATAAATCTACAAAATGAAGGATTCAGGCAAGAAAATTAACACAAGCTATCTAAACCCCCTTGTGATGTAAACTCAACTAAACCTAGAAATTAACCACACAAAAGCTACTAACAAACGTGCTAAATGCACTAGGAAACACACGCTCTTGGTGCATATCATATAGTGACCATACATGTCTCCAAGTAACGTCCAATGCGCGGAACGACCTTGTCAGTTGGAGTTCGCTCTTTGTCTATATGAACACTTCATTGACCCCGCTGGGTTGCCCTCTTTATTGGCCAGGCCAAATGTTTGGGTCACATATATATAAATTTTAGTCAAGGAATTCAATATATTTGCATATGAGTCCCCTCAGTTTTATTTATTTAAATCTTCCCAATCAAAACTTTTATTAATTAGAAATTGATCTCGTCTAAACTTTAGGAGGTTTCAAACAAGTATTTGAGTTTTTTTACATATGTCAATTGATTTTTTCAAAGATACATGAATTTTTTTTCAAATTAAAAAAAGGACATTTGTACAACGAGTAAATCATAAATATTTAATTATTTTTTGAGTGGCAGTTGTAACGTAATTACACTTATTACTTATAAATGGATTTTTTTGAAATATTTCCATGAATAAAAAGAATCCTTTTTACTTTTTTCCACTCCAAAACATTTTGTCAAATATAATTAATAAAAAAGATTGTTGGACGGTAAATCTATTGACATCACATTGTTAATATAAATAATTCTAACTACGCCTTGCACTTAAGTATCTCTCCCAAACACTAAGAGCAACAAGGCTTTTTCGTGTTATCATCAACAAAAGAAGAGGGACCTCTCTTTCTGTAGGTGAACGTGACGGAAGAATGCGATCCTTTTTAAGAGATGGAAATAACATCATGAAGAAACTTCAGAAGCCATGCTTCTACCAAATCATCAGCGATGATTCTAAAATCAAAAAATTGGTAATTTTATTTTATTTAATTTATCACCCGCTTGATGGATTTCTATAGATATAACATTTTTCATAAATTTTCTTTTATTTGTTTAAATTTATATTTTAATCTCATTTCATTGATTGATATAGCTGCTGGTATTTTTTTTCGATTGGTTTCGATGTTATCGATTTAAATCGAAGGTGGGGGTATTGTAATTCAAAGGCCAATGGATTTATATTTCATTCTCTTAGTTTGTAAAATATTTTGTAAATTTTCTATGTACGATTCTAACCCTAAGAGCTGAAAATGATATGATTCAAGAAAATATACATTTTAAAATCTGACTTGTAAAATTAAAGTATTATATAGCCTAACGTTTTCTTAACGATGAAAGAGTAAATTTATAATATCTTACAATTATTTCTGTATATTTTTTAATGGCTTACTGTGGTTTGTGATAAAAAAATCCCTCACCTTTTGGCCGTTTATGTGTTTTTAAACTGTTTATAAAATGGTAAGATGATGATATTTCAACAACAAAATTGGGCAAAGTTTTTCAAATGAGCAAAATCTGAAAGAAGCCATTTATTTATTTATTTATTCATGCCTTCAAAGAGATCATTTACCTATTTTTTAAAACTTTCAGTTATTTTTTATTTAATGATTCATTATAATCTTTATTTTATTTTGAAATCAGAAAATTCCATCTCCATTTAGACAAAAAGCAAAGAGAGCATTGTCATCTGGTTGTGTTACCTTGCTAGGCCCTTCTGGTAAGGAATGGCCAATTAGGCTTTGTGAGAAAGAGGCATACTTGAAAGTGGGTTGGGAGGCCTTTTTCCAAGATAATGAATTAGCAAAAAATGATAGTCTCCTCTTTACACTTGTAAACGGTCTACCATAGAAGCTGAAGTATTTAGAGAGGGATTGAGAATGAACTTTGAACAATTAGGAAATGACCAACCTAAAATATCATATCAGTATGAAGAAAATGTTTCTGCATCTTCATCCCCAATAAGGCCCCATGCCCAGTCTTCTCCAGGTACTTTAAGTTTTTCATAATTTATTAGTATAGTTTGTATTCTTCATTAATAATATTAATTGTACTATTATTTTTTATTTCTATAAGTGTAGAACTCGATGGTGCATACTCCATCTCTCTGGAAAAGAATAGGAAGAGGAAAAAAGAAAGAAAGAAACTCCTACAGTTACTATGATATTTATTATACATTATTAGTGCTATCCTCTTCACAAAAATTTCTTATACTAAAAAATTAATACCATCACCGTATTTTTTACGATTAAGGTAATGTATTATCTTGTTGTACCACGAGTATAATTTTTTCCTAAAATTTCTTTCCCATTCTGTCATATTTAAAAGTTGGATGTGATTAGTCTATTGAAATTTCAGTCGTATTTTATATGTTCCATTAATTAGACTAGTAATTTATTATGCATAATCAAATTAGAAAACATGAATGGTATAACTCTTCGTACAATAACTTATAAACTAAAAGATAAGGACGTTTAGTATGGATAAATAGGACCATATGATATACGTGTATAAACTTGACATTGGTTGAGAAATGTGTGCTAGAAGATGATTATTTTTCAACCATATATATTGTAAAATTAATAAGATTGGAGATATTGAACCATTCACAATTAATAAAGCCTAAATGTATCCTGAAAATGACACAAAACATAGCCTAACTTGTGTTTTATTTTGGATAGTGTTTACACCATGTCATCATATATTGTGTCCATTTATATGTGGATCTCATATTTATGAAGATTTTTATAGCTATACTATTATAACATGCTTAATGATATTCTCAGTGAAAATGCATAGTGAAACATTATAGTGAATGATGCGGCATTAATGAAATGACCAAATCACTCATCACCTTCCTTGAAAGGTGCAACTAACCATGGATATAATAGTTTTTTCATTAATGTCACATCATTCAATATGATGTTTCACTATGCATCTTCACTGAGAATATATAATACAAAATTTATCATTAAGATTTTGGATACAAAATGATATGGTTAATATTTAAGAAATAACTTTTTGATGGTTTGCGTTTGAATGTAATGAAATAGGATGATGGAAATTCAGGCAAAGTACACGAAAGCATGAAGAGAATAATGTACCATTGACTGGAGACATGAGGACAATATATAAAAGGAAGTGGCAACGCAATTGAAGTCGAGTTTCTAATACTTTTACAGCCTCTTGAATCAATTCTAGTTATTTGGAGTTTTATGTTTAGATATTTACTATCTTGGTTATTTTTTTATGAACCATAATTTTTGAATTTTATTCTCAATGAAATATTTCACAAATATTGCCTAGTATTGTGATTTTTACTTTGTTGGTGTATACTTATTCATCTCATTATAGGTTTATATATAGATGATTTTTATCCTAGAGAATTGAAAATTTGAGCAGCGTCATCAAAATTTCGTAAGAGGGTAAGATATTTGATCCAAGAAATAATTAAGTGAAGGTTTCATATGAATTTTTAACTATGACTAATAAAAGAGTATAGAAAGTTGGTAAAAATATAAGTAATAAGTTCATTTGGAAACTGACCAACATGGTTAAAATAAAATTCAATTGAAACAAAATCAATGTAATACTTAAATGGAATTTACGTATGCATAGTATAACAAGGTGTTCAAACACATTTTGAGACCTAATGTTCATTTAAAATTATGTACATTTAAAAAAAATCAAATCACACTTTCTATTTTTCTTTTGATACATACTCAATATTTGAGATGTAGATACTTAAACCGTTTCATAATTAGGGATAATAAGGTGTTACATTTTACTATCTATATATTTTGGGTCAAACTACTTAGGCCATGTCAAATAACATCAGACCAGATAGCTACACTGCAACTAATTTCTTAATGTAGTTGTCTTTTAGCCAATGAGGATCTTGATTGCAATGATTTTTATTTTAGTACCTATGTGCAAGTGGTTAATTACATCCTCGTGTTGTTACTGGATCACTCACTATAGAGGCACTTCTCTAATTGATCATTAATAAAAGGGTTCAATTTTCTAAAACTTCCTTAACAAATTATAGAATAGTTAAACAATATTTTTGGCCATCAAAATTAGCTCAATCATTCCACTTTGACATTTTCTTCAAAATTTTTGACAATCGAACTTTCAAAACAAAAGATTCAGGACCGTTCCATTAGTGTAATCCAGCAAATCTCATGTTCGTCCCATCACGTGTCATTTTTCGTGACTTGTATATACCATATCCTTATCACCACATTTTGCTAAGGCTAGGATCGCTTCAAGCAATGAAGAGATGCCAACCTCGCCAACTCGCAGGCAGACACCTCGCCCAACAGGTACGAAGCCATTGCCCTTAGAACGTGTCCCATTTAGACCCACGATCTAGCAAGAAATGAGCAAATAGTGCATGCCATGATAACACGACCTGGAGACCTATAAAAGGAGGAAAGAAGTAAGAATCAGGTAGGGGAGGACAACTCATGCAAGCACATATATTTCTTAAAACTAACTTAATCATCGGAGCTCCTTCCAGGAGATGAACCCAAGAAGTTTCTTGCAGGCACCCCGTGAAGTAGAACAAGTGAATTGGCCTTGCAGTCCGCCACTGCCCGGAAGGAACCCCTTCATTAGTGGCATCGACTGTGTGGATCAATTTTTTCTTTCTAGATTTTGGTAGATCACCAAGATAGGTGACCACTTTAGGATAACATTAACAAAAATGGCATCCGTTTTATGGTTTTTCTCCCTCGGGACCTCCTCTAAATAGAGTTGTGAGCTATTTTCTCTAGCTTCGTATTCTCAATTAACCTGGTGAACCATAATTTGGGAATCATTGAACACCTCCACATCATCCACCTTCATCTCTTTAATTGTTTGAAGCCCGGTAATCAATGCCTCATACTCAGCCTCGTTGTTCGTGGCTTTAAACTTTAGGTGCAAGGCGTAAGGATAATCAGTGCCATCGGGGATGGTGAGCAACACCCCCACTCCACTCCCCCATATGAGTGCGAAGATCCATCCACGAACAACTTCCATATTCCCTTTTCCGTAGCTTCATTCCATTCTTCGATCGCCTCCGTTGACTTCACTATGAAATCAGCGAGGGCCTGGCCCTTGATCACCGTTCTAGGCTGAAATTGTATATCATGCTCTCTTAATTCCACAACCCATTTCATCATTATCCCCGAAGCTTCAGGCTTCAAACGAATCTGTCTGATGGGGTATTTGGTAGGAAGAAATACCGTATGGCCTTCGAAATAGGGTCATAGTCTTCGAGCTGCATGGACCAACACTAAAATTAGCCTTTCGATGGCAGTGTACCTCATCTTAGGAACCTGCAAGGCTCTGCTTCCGAAGTATATGGGATGCTGCTACCTCTCTTTATCCTTCACTCGCACATCACTTATGGCCAAAGAATATGTAGAGATGTATAGCTACAACACTTCCCCTTTGTCGAGCTTCATCAATGTAGGTAGAACTATAAGGTGCTCCTTTAGTGCTGCAAATTCCTTCTCACACTTCTCTGCACATTCAAACTTTTTGGATTAAGAAAGGTAAGTGCTTCTCCGCACCCTTTGATAAGAAATGGCTTAAGGCTGCTAGGCATCCCGTTAACCTCTGAGCCTCATTCACAGTCCGTGGACTTTTCATATTCATCAAAGCTTCTACTTTCTCCGAATTGACATCGATCCCTCTTTCTAACACCATGAAACCCAGAATTTACTAGCACCAACTTCGATCACACACTTCGATGGATTCAATTTCAGGTTTCCCTTCGTAGAATATCAAACATTTCCTCCATGTCTCGCAGGAACTGTTCGTAAGTTTTACTCTTCACGACCATGTCATCAACATGAATCTCAAAAATCCTTCCAATATTCTTTATAAAGATCATATCAACCAATCGCTGGTAAGTAGCACTAGTATTCTTTAACCAAAACGACATCTTCTTGTAACAGAAAGTACCTACTTCCGTTATGAACAAGGTTTTGTCTTTATCTTCCTCTGCCATATGTATATGGTGATAACCTTTGTGGGAATCTAAAAAAGGCCAAAACCTAGTGCCCCGTTATCGCCTCCACCAGCTTATCGATCGAGTGCAGGGGTAACTGTCTTGGGGGCAGAACTTGTTCAAACATGTAAAGTCAATGCATATGCGTTATGCACCATCCTGCATTGGAACCATGAATGGGTTGGCTAGCCACCTTGGATAGAATACCTCTTTGATAACCTCTGCTATAAGAAGTTTCTCCATCTCCACCTTTATTCCCTTAGCTCTCTCAGACGAACATTCTCCGTTTATTCTTAACAGGCTTCATTGAGGGTTCGATGTTCAGTTTGTAGATAGCTAACTATATCGGTACTCCCATTAAGTCTGATGTAGCCCCGAAAAACACATCACAGTATTGATCAAGCAGAGATTTTAACTCTTTCCTTATCGCCTCCAGTATCATCCTGCCAACGGCCACTGGTCCAAAGTTTAGAATTAGATGCTGCTCAGTGTCAGTCGGTCTAATTTTTCCATGTATCGATGCTACATCCTTAAATTTCCTTACCCCTTTTCACAACTTCCAAGTTGCAATTCATTGCCACCACTTGGTCCCCTCGAATGGACGCCACTCCACTTCTCGTTGGGAACTCCATCATCAAGTGGTATGACAACAACACCGCCCGAGCTTGGCACGTCTAGGGTCTTTCCAAGATCAAATTGTAAGAGGAATAAGCATCGATAGCTGCCAAGCTATAGTATATTATTACCCCATTTTCTTCATCTGCAACTCTGACAGGCAAAGTAATTTCTCCCAAGGGGTATATAATTTTTTTCAGTGAATCTTGACAGCGATGAGGTCGATTTCCTCAGATTACCACGACCAATATCCAATTGATTGAAACAACTTAAAAACATAATCTCAACTCCACTTCTATCATCAACTAACACTGTCTTAACCATTCCAATCATTGCAGAAATCCCCATGGGGTCTGCGTGAGGAGTTTTGTTAGGAGGTGCATCCGCTTCCGAGAACGTAATTGTTTCGTCGGGCCAGAATCTCTTGTGGACCGGATCTCCTTCCGGAGCACGTCTTGAGTCATCCTTCATCATCGTATTTAAAGATATTTCCCCAACGATCCCATTGATGACGTTGATTACCTATGCACAATGGGATTTCCTTTGTTCCTATTTTGATTCTTCGCGGGCTGATTTCGTTGCGGCTCCTCTTGGCACTCCTGCCTCTGACTCTCAGGACTACAATTAGCCCTATTTGCAGCATTAAAATTCCTCCTAGGAGGCCATCTATTTCCACGTTCATTTCTTTACTTCGAGGGGTCGTCTCAAAACGGCTGTTGGAAAGGCTTCTTGAGATAGCCCTCCCTTTCACATCGTTTGATCTCTATTTAAGATGGTCACATTCATTTGTATGATGGACATAGTCTCTGTGATGATCACAAAATATGTTCATGGCTCCTCTTGCAACAAAATCTCCGTTCACTTCTTTTATTGGTAGGGGTGCCCAGAAAATTCCTCGATGGATACTCTAGATTTTTGTCGGGGAGCGCCGTATGGGCGTATAATTTTTAAACCTTGATTTTTCCAATGACCTCTTCCCTCGAGGATCATTGGACTTCACATATTTTTCCATCATTCATTCTCTCTTCATTTGAGTTGCCCTCTCGATTCCTTGACCTTTGAATGCTGCTCAACGACCTCCTGAAGCTGTTGAAGCGTCTTCGAGGTCTTCACCTTTAGCTTCTTATACATCTATTAGTCCTGCATCCCTATCAAATATCCCTGGATCCTCATTCTCTGTTCCTTTGACAACTCCAAACTCTCATCGACATATCTATGATAAAACATTGTGGTAGACTCCCCTAATTTTTGCTTCATCTGATACAACTCCGTTAGTGTCTTGGTGAATTTCTTCTTCTGGAAATACTGACTCAAAAGTGCTCCACTAAAATATTGATACAACTGTAACAAGCCCCTGAGAAAATTGTTAAAACACTCCTGAGCTTTCCTCGAAGATATATTCCTTCCAACTTGCGAGTCAACCTTTCATCAAAATCCCAATTCCTGAGAGTTTATCACGTGAATCTGTATCTCCCGTATAAGTTGGAATCCCCTCTGGAGGCTTTGTATCTACCGGCCAGCAAACCATTGTTATCACTGGGCCAAAAAGGAACCCTGCAGTTTACCTTTTTGGCCCTATCAACCTCAATGTCCAACTCCCTCCCTAAGGCATCTCTAGTTTCTCTAGATGGAAGATCTTTATTTTGGTCCATCCTTCAATGAAGGCCTTCATAGGGGAACGCATACATAGGTTGAGAGACCATGTGCCCCAAGTAAGAACCAAATCTCATACTTCCCAAGTACATGACGGGCATAGATCCCTGCCCGTAGCAACCATAAACCTAATGACCGGATGCTGCAGGATTTGGCTGACCCTGAATCCCCATCGATGACACTCCTCTTTGACCCTGTCTAATGTCATGTGAAGGGAATACATGCATCGACCCAGACGTCGGGTAGCTCACTTTCATATATTTAAGGAATGAAGGTTGCGACCTTGGTTATGCTGCCTCTCTCGCATATCCAACATACAAAACGCCTAACATTTGGCTTGCAAGGGGTAAAACTCTTGCTTGCATCTCCAAAGTCATCGAGGGTGCCGTAGTCATCGAAGGTCCAGGAATTATTGATGGGGGAACGATTTGGTATGGTCATCAACATCTGTGTCATCTGATCAAAATTTTGTTGCGATCCTGTGCCAGCTCCTTCTCCCATGCTCTGATTCTCTCAAATCTTTCTTTCATAAGCCTCGATATGGTAATCACCAGAATACTTAGTGATATGGTTATCCACCCCTCGCGATCCAAACAATAGCATCGCAGTGCCGATTCCACCTGATTTTATAGTGACCTCCATGTCTTTCAACTTCGTACCTCCAGCCTACGATCCTTCAACCACAGGAATCACCAAGCTGGGATCCGTTGATTCTTTAACCACATTCATCTTTGCACTCTGTGCTGCTAGGATAACAACCATCATTTTTTCGCCTGTAAGGAGACTTAACTTCATCACATGCGCTTGTTCCCTTGATCCTCAACCTCTTGCTCCTTCGAGTAGAAGCTGTTGAAGTGGAAATGCACTAAGAGATCTAAATTTGACTTAATCGATCCCACCGGACGTGCCAATTGATGCGTCTGCTAACCGCTTCAAGCCCACCGCCGTCCCTCAGTCCAAATCTATGATTGGCAAGAGAAAACAGGTCCCAGATTGTACCGAGAGGCAAGTCCCCGATGCCAAAATCAATCTTGCCCTCCTATCCAATCTAATGAATAGTGAAAGTAGGCAATACAAAGAATACCTAAAATAGAAGACATACCTTTGTATTTACACTATCTAAACCCTAATGGTGATTTTCCATGACCTAATCCATTCCTATATTTAGTAAAGAGGCCCAATGACGACTCATCCTCATGTGGGCCCTATTATGCTACTTTGGGTCTTAGAGTTTCCATAGGGCTGGGCTTGTTAGCCCGTATGGAAGGTTAGCCTGATATATCATCAGGACTAAAAATCGTACCCATCATGGGTAGTGGGTTGGGCGTGGATATTAGTTCACACCTGCCCCATCCCCGTCCCGCCCCACTAAACCCGTTATATACCTTCTAATTAATATAAATAATTATATATCCATATTGCACATATTTTTCCTATAATATTTTTATTTAAATCCATTTATCAATTCTAACATAAAAGTTACTATAAAAAACTAAACTTTATCTATTTTTGGAGATATAAGTGAGATGAGTATACAATGGATTTGAATGGGGAAGTGAGACCCATGTGGGTGATGAGGTGGGTATGAATTTTATATAATACCCGATGGGGCGGGGGTGAATTTTAATGTTGTATCCGCCATGGGTGATGGGGGCGGCTATGGGTATGAAAATTTTAGGTGGGTATGGAGGTACCATAGCTCGTACCCGCCCTGCCTCATTGTCGTCTCTAGGCGCAACAACTGGGGGTAGTCGTCGGGCTCCTTGTGGTTCTCGTCATCGGCGAGATGAATCGACTGGGCTCTATGGTGATATGGCATAACTGCTTCTCAATCGTCTGGATATGCTAATACGAAGGAGTGTTTAGTCAGAGGTGATGTGCAGGTCTCTCTCGATCGAGGTGGATATGTTAGCTTGGCCGGCGACACCGAGGAATTGGCCAAATAACATCGTTAGAAGGGTTTGGATGATTGTCCGTTGGATGTGAACTACGTAATGGAGGTGTCGGGGGGTTTGAATCTGGGTGGTGGAAGAAGTCGTGGTGGCGGCAGGGATATGGGCGGTGGTTGGGCGGTAGTGGTGGGTGACGGTGGCTAGGCAGGAGAGGTGGCGGGGATGTGGGGGTGACGGGGCGGGAGG
>JAULKJ010321502.1:0-10456 GCA_032355405.1 Rubia balearica
ATGGGAAGGAATTACATATATGCCTCCGGCTCATTCGCCGAAGGTAGGGGGCGGCCGCCCCGGCTAGCCCCCCAAATTCTGCCACTGGATATATATCAGAAGTCATCTCTCGCTCATGTGACTTCTCTGGTTCTAGAGAACCCGCCTTTAAAATGACCCATGTTTCTACTAGTGATTATATTTTAAAATTTGTAAAAGAGAACCCACCTTTAAAATGACTCATGTTTCTACTAGTGATTATATTTTTAAATTTGTAAAAGAGACCAATAATATATGTTTTGAGCAAAGTGCATACCGTTATCTCAATTTTGTTGAAAGTATCAGTTAAATCCTGAGTTATCATTATCAAAAAAAATAACAATGAATCTCATTCATTCGTGTGTTAACTAATTTATCCTTTCTTTAAAGTATAATAATGATGGCCGGTGCAAATTTGATGGTGTTTTGTGAGTGAAGATGATGGTTCGGTATAAGTTACTTTAGCATAATTTTAGTCGGATTTAACATTAACGGGACATTCGGGCATATTCTGTTCAATTCTAGTCCATGCTTTTGTAAAAATTCGTGTTCAAGAGTTGGGGTCAAACTTTTTTATATCGATCAAACGATTAAGTGGCACTTTTAAAATTTTAGATTTCAAGTGGGACTTTCAACAAAATTCAAAGGTCGTCTTTTAATGTGATTATTTTATTTTATTGAGAAAAGTGTCTATACAACCCTAAATAATTGGCATAAATGTCGATATAACCCTTTAGCATCGAAATACAACCCTAGATAATCAATGAAAGTGAAAAACTAACCATTCCAACAAATTTTGATCAGAATTATGTGGAAATAATCTTTTAACCCTCTAAATTTTTAAAAAAAGTGAAATAACTGTAGTTCCCCTAAACCCTAATTTTCTCATTCTTCCTCTCTTCTTCTCTACATCGTTTCTCCTTCTCCTTCTCACCAACGCTTCTTCTCTTTGCCATCCTAGAGCTCGCTTCGCTAACGAGATGGTGGCGTCGGATCTGGTGAATCTGGAATGGTGCTCTCTAACATTGAATCGATTCACGATGGATGGGTTTGGGGTGAACGCCGGTGATATAGCTCGAGGTGGGTGGGTTGGGGCAGTCGAGGAAAGGTGGTGGCGGAGGTGGGGGTTGGGGTGGAGCAAGGCTGAGGGTGGAAGGGCGGTGGCGTAGCACTGGTTGGGGTGGGGCAAGGTTGGGGGTGGTGCGGTGGTGTGGCAGCGATGGTGAATCGGGTTGGGGCTAGGGAGGACGTAGGGGAGCGACGACTGGAGAAGACGATTGACTCTGTGAGGCTGAGGTGCAATGTCTTGATGACGATCGAAGAAGACAAACAACGGCGATTGGAGATTCCTCGATTTTCATCTTCCGTCGAATAGCAGAGTCGACCGAAGAAGACGAACAGGCACGGAGCTTGTTGATTGCAGAGTCGCGATGGAGGTAGGGTACAGACGAAGCTAGGGTTTCGGATGAACGACCGAAGAAGACGAACAGGCGCAGAGCTTGTTGATAATAGAGTCACGGTGGAGGTAGGGTACCGACGAAGCTAGGGTTTTGGTGCACCGGCATCGCGGTGGAGGTAGGGGTACCGACGTTTTCGGCGCTGCGATCGATCATTTGGCGGAGGAATCGACGTTTCCCGGTGGCTATACGTCGCAGAAGAAGCTTGCGAGTGAGATCCACGCACTACGTTGAGGTGAAGCTTGTGCGTGCAAACACGCGTAACCGGCAGAAGGCGACGTTGACAACGGCGGTGGACGGACTGAGGTTTTACTTTCGAGACGTGAGTTTAAATTTGTGTTTTGTTTTTTTTCAAAGAGATATACGTGAGGTTTAATATTATTTTAGTGAGCATATGAACATAAAATGTTGTTTGGCCTAATGGTTAGTACTCCTTGTCTGATTTCAGAGGTCTTGGGTTCCAATCCCACCAGGACCTTTATTTTGATGGATTTATGTTCTTAAGATACAGGTTGAGGTTCAATATTATTTGATTGAGTGTATATTCAGTAATGTAATGTGTCTTTGGTGTTGTGGTTATTACTCTAAACTGTGATGTTAGCAACCTGAGTTCAATTCTCACTAGCATCTTTTTTAAAAGAATTTTATACTCTTTGAGGTACTGTAGTTTTTTGTTGATGTTTGTATTTTTTTATGATGTTTTTCATTATTCGAATGAGGTTTTGTTCATAAGAGTTGATGTTTTTGTAGTTTTTTTTTGTGATATGAATTAATATTTGTAGATTTTTTTTATTTTTCCATGCTGATGTTTTCCATTTTCTGGATGAGGTTTAGGTGATAGGAGTTGATGTTTGTAGTATATTTTTTCTCATGTTGATGTTTTTCATTTTCGGAATGAGTTTCAGGTGTTAGGAGTTGATGTTTTTCATTTTCGGAATGAGTTTCAGGTGTTAGGAGTTGATGTTTGTAGCTTTTTTGATGATATAGGTTGATATTTTATACTCTTTGAGGTACTGTAGTTTTTTTGTTGATGTTTGTAGTTTTTTTATGATGTTTTTCATTATTCGAATGAGGTTTTGTTCATATGAGTTGATGTTTTTGTAGTTTTTTTTGGTGATATGAATTAATATTTGTAGATTTTTTTTCCATGCTGATGTTTTCCATTTTCTGGATGAGGTTTAGGTGATAGGAGTTGATGTTCGTAGTTATATTTTTTCTCATGTTGATATTTTTCATTTTCGGAATGAGTTTCAGGTGTTAGGAGTTGATGTTTGTAGCTTTTTTTGATGATATAGGTTGATATTTGAAGTTTTTTTTTAAAAAAATTATTGACGTTTTGTTATTTTTTGAGTGAATAATTTATACTCTTGAGGTACCGTAGTTTTTTTGTTGACGTTTTTAAATTTTTTTCTCATGTTGATGTTTTTTATTTTTTGGGTGAGTTTTAGTTGATATATGTCGATGTTTTGTAGTTTTTTTTAGGTTATATGGGTCGATGTTTTTTTATTTTTTTTCCTCTCATGTTGATTTTTTCCATCTTCTAGGTGAGTTTTAGGTGATACGAGTTGATGTTTGTAATTTTGGGTGATATAGTTTGGTTTTTTTGTAGGTTTTTTTCTTATGTTGACTTTTTCATTTTTTTGGGTGAAATTTAGGTGATAAGAATTGATGTTTTTAGCTTTGGTTGATATTAGTTGATTTTTGTAGTTTTTTAAATAAAAATTTTGATAATTGAAGCCTTGTTGATGTTTTTATGATTTTAAATTGATGTTTTGTTAGTTGTAGTCGACGTTTTTTCAATTTTTTATCGATTTTATTTGATTTTTAAATATATTTTTGTTGTTTTATTTTGATTTTTCTGTAATTTTTTAGTTGATGTTTTATGATTTTTCGTTGATGTTCTGCTATTTTTTGTTGATGTTTATAATTTTCAGTTTGATGATCATATTAATTATTTGTATTTTAAAAATATTTTTAATAATTATTTCAATTTTTTAAATTTTTTGGCAGATGGCAGGAAAATGATGGGAAAAATTTGGACAAAAAAACCCCTGAAGAAATATTAGTGATAGGTCCCTGTAAAATAATTAGAGATAGATCCCTGTAAAATTATTAGAGATAGGTCCCTGGAGTTAGAATATAATTAGAATTGCATAAAGACCCCTGCTTAAAGTTTAGGTTGTCTCACAAGAGCCATCTCATTTTTTAAAAGAAAAATATTGAATTTCTCCCTTATTACTAACTTTGTTTACTTTGTCAACCATCAAGCATATTATATATTTTTTCAAAATCAATCATTCCAAGAAAAATGTCCAGTGGCAATTACAATGAGTGAAATTGACATCCAATCTAACTAACCTCTAGCAATAACTAACATATTGCAAGGATATACATGTCAACCACATTAATCGTTTGTACTGTTACAGATCAAAAATCCAATAAAAACTATAATATCGCCCTTGGAGATATTAACTTGCTTCCCGCGAAAATTGTGACCACTTGGCAGAGAGGAGTGTATCACACATCAATATCACTGCGCCAAACAAGGATATTTTACAACTGTAATACCACTTGATCCAACCACGATCTATGTCGTCCAAACTGTAAACATCTTGAAAAACACAGATATGACGAATCCAAATTAATGGAAACCCAAAATAAAACCACAAACAAAATTACTACCACACAATCTGAACAAGCAGATCGAGAGCAATACATCAACATGAACACTAAATCGAGTTATTATCGTGAATACATCGATCTAATCGATCAGGTTGAAGAGAAAAACTAATATATGGAGACAAATCTCACATTTATTGAATATCAAAATATAAATTAAAATAAATTGTTGTACTCCATCTCCCCTAATAGAAAGATGGGGGAAAAGATTGAAGAAAAAAGGGTGTGGCAAGGAGGAGAGGGGGATGCGGCTCTGGTAGGTTTTTTAACTATAGCATCAAGCATAGTAAAAGAAGAATAAAAGTTTAATCTTTCGAAATTATATGTTAGACTTAGAATCTAAGATCAATTATGATAGAATTGACGTAAATTTGTTGAAACTATTCCACATCAGGAACTTGAAAGAAATTAATTCTTTTTAGCGAAGATAATAAGTATCATCTATCATATTATGTACAATTATGAAAGAAATTAACTGAATGTATAAGATTTTGAGTCAGTCTGCTAGTTAGTACTCATTCTTGATGAAATATGAAATTCCGAGATTCTTTAAGGTGGTAACTGATGATAATTGGGATGAGTCCCACCTGCAAGTTCCTTGCATCATCATTGGATCGAAATCCATTACAAGTGGAGGTTTACATATTGAGGATTACTTAAGAAAGTATGATGAGATACAAATTTGGTTATAGTATGGTAAACATTTTTTTTAATGGAATGAATATCTTAAACCTAGTAGTATTCGGAGAATGCTACTTTCTTATTCTATTCATTATATTTTAAGTATTGATGTAGAAACACTTTTTGCACTGGTGGAGAGAGGAGTGATCAAAGGCGGTTTTACCATATTAGGGAGGGCGCATTTAGTTGTTTTCTCTGGCTACACGGTTGAAAAATAACATTTAATTAGGATCCGAATTCATTCCAAACTAAGAACCTATATCAAAGATTCGGGGGAAAAAGCTGCTGGAAACCCGAGATTTCCGGCAGCCTTGAAACAAAGAATACAATAAGCTTATCGAATCATTGGTGGAGAAACAACACATTTCAATTTGAGATACCAGCAGCGAATAATAGAAATTGAAAATCTCAACCCTCAAATCATTCATAGAGTTTACAGAAAATTAAAATCTCAAACCCTTATACAAAAATTAACCTCGATCGGAGATGGTGGAGGCATAGGACGGCGGAGGCATTCAATCGGCAACAAAGGAGTCCAGTCAACGATGGAGGCGGTGGAAGCGGCAACAAAGGCGACAGAGGGGACAACATCAAGGCTTTCGATAGAAAACAAAGGGAGGTGGGGTGGATGTCATTCATGAATGAGTCGTACTAAAGAGGGAGGAGGCCGTTCGCTTTCTAAAGAAATTCTAAGGGGAGAAAACCCTAAAATTTACTTGTATAGTGGGCCAAAAACCCAACAAAGGTAGGCAATTAAAGGCGATTCTACAATAAAATGCCTTTAATCGATGTCCATTAAAGGTAGAATCGTCTTTAATCAATTTTGAACCGCCTTTAAAATAAAGGGGAGTCTTGGGATAGCAGTTTGAATCCAAAACCTCCTCAAGAAGGTGGTTCCTAAAAAAACCAAAGGAATTGCCTCTGGTTGTTGTCTTTAATAGAGACTTCTACACTAGAGATACTGACTTTAGCATTAATGAATCTTCCCTCGACAAGTTAGGAGTTTTATCTTACAGATCATCGATCATCGGACAAGTATCGACACTCTTGTTGATGTTCACCTGGCAACAGCATTAGAGTATATTCATTAGGTTGTGATTCCTCTACTAAGCATATAGTGAGAAATTCAAGTTCAAAATTAAAAGAGTATGACATATATAGAACAAGGAAGTCTTCATGTACTTCAGGCTCCAAATCATAAGCTGATGAATATTCTCTTTATACCTCCATAGTTCTGATCACTCTACCTTCACAATTTTGATCACTCCAAACTTATTTCCGCGAGTGGGCTTTTGATGAAAGGAATCTCATTTTATGAAGTAAAATAAATGGCATAGCTCTAAATCCTTCTACAAAGAGTGGTCAAAATCTTATTTCAAATGTTTTGGAACTTCATGACAAAAGAAGTATGCAGAGAATTTTTGTTATGCAATGGATGTGAATGAGTTGTGGGAAGAATTAAAGGCAAAATATGGTGAAAACAATAGTCCTTACTTTGTTCAGTTGGATGAAAATAAACATATCCTCTTTGAGGCAAGGTAAGTCACTTGTTTGTACCTATTCCACAAAACTGAAGATACTTTGGAATGAGTTCGCATGCTTTAGACTTGGAAAAATGTGAAGTTTTGTTGTTTGGACCAGAGGAGTTGATGAAATTTCTAATGAGGTTTAATGATGAAATTTCTAATAAGATTTAATGAAGCTGGCGAGGATATCAATTTAAGTCTAACAAAAAATACTAATAAAGAAGGATTTCTAAATATGAAAAAGTGCATGCCGATTAGCAATACGAAATTTAGAAATGAGTTCAAAGATAAAACATGCCACCTTAGTGAAAAACAAACATGAATTTAAGGTGAACTTTGCACTATTTGCAGTACTATTAAGAGATATCAAAGTCATGTTCTATGCCCACTACGTAAACATACTACTTTTAATTGAGGAGTGCAAGAATGTGTCGTACATAGTTAATGGATTGAGGAAAGGTTTGTTAGAGTGTCAATCCAACTCCTATATTGAAAGCATATAAAAGAGTGAGTCTTGAATATGAAGAGAGTTCCAATTTCCAAACATATTTTTATGTGATATTAGAGATAGAGTGAGAGAACTCCCTCAACTATATTATGTCTTCCCAAAGTAATGTTTGACTTTGTAGAAGATGTTAAGTAACCAAAATTCGTAGATCAATGGTAACAATCCCGCACAACTTCACGCGATTTACAATTTTGCGTAAACCTCCACATTTTAATCATTGAATGAATCTTTCCTCTATATGAAGGATAGCTCCCTTCCAGCATTCTCTGACAACTTAAACATCCTAAAATCTCTACCCAGAACAACAAATTGTGGAAACCGATAATCAACCAATAGATTTGGTGGATTACGAAGCAGAATTAGGCAGATCTAAAGAAGGAGAATAATCGATTCAAGGAAACCGTGAAGAAATTGGCGTTGGAAAATGAAAAGTCCAAGTATAAGTACCAAGATCTTCTGTTTCCCCCATTTAGTAATAGACACTAGGGACTCAATTCAAGCAAGGTCATTGGGGAATACAAAAGGCGGCGACAATAAGTTAATACAATAAGAAGGAAACGTTTGGACGGAAGACAATTAGTGAAGATTAGTTCTTGGAAAGTACAATTTTGGGGGCTCTAAACAATCATTGCATTGAAGCACGGGAAGAAGGAAGAAAAGCCAAACTTGCACTGCCTATAAATGGAAAGCAAAACGGTAACTATCAAATTCCAATCCAAATTAATTAACCAATTTTAAAAATCTATATTTGCATCACAATCATCCCCAACCAAGCCAGTGGTATATTACTGGAAACAGTCAAACATCTCAAATAAACCTCAGCAGAAGTTACAACAAGAATGGCAGGATCTCAGACGCAGACACCACTACACAATACACGGTGCAAGCTCTTATTTCTCTGAAGAACAAAGGGAACCAGATGCAGGGTTGGTCCGTTATCAAGGAATATATAAGCACCTCCGCATTGATGGGGAAATTAACATTAACCAGGAAGATGTCTAAGAGGTCCAGCTGCTGAATAATAACCGTGTCTCAGGTTTCCGGTTAAACGACCGCATTTATAGTCGTTTGAGGATAGACTCATATTTGCAGGATCATTGGGGTTTTTCGAGCCCGTGTGAAATAAAGATATCAAAATTTATATGTCATGCATTTGTAATTAGTAACATCGAGAGTAGCAGTACTGCATAACACCTCATATGCGATAGCAGGTGGCATGTATGTTGTTCGAAGATGGAACCCAACAATACTATTAAACAGATTCAAGGTCAAAAACTCATGGAGAGAGTCAGGTTGCATGGAATTCCACTGCTATGTTTCAATGCACATGCTGTAGAAAAGATAGTCAACTACTTTAGAGAGGTGGTGGAAATTGATATCTACCATATCCCAGTAAGAAATCTCAGGTACCTTAGAGCGAGAATCCTCATCTACCCAGAAAAACCAGTTATCCTAGGAAACTACGTCAACATGCCAGATAGGCACCGCTATTGGGTGAACTTTAGATATGAATGTGTGCACAAATTTTGCAGAAAGTGTGGTCGGATTGGTCATCCCATCACAAGATGTCCTATCCAGAACAATGGAATGGTGGTTCAATTTATGGACAAAAAGTTATTGGAACATAATGCGGCGAGAGGCACAAACAACTTGTATGATCCTAATTAGGAACTTTCCCTTGCGACCATCAGAGCTCAGGGGCATAGGCCGCACAAAAGAAATACGACCTTCCAAGCAGGTTTTCTGGAATTTCAGAGAGAATTCTTTCAGCACCTATAGGAAGACAATGTCCTAGATAGATTTGAATATGTGATAGACACGGTTGATCACCTAATAAGCGTAATGCAGAGAGATGATAACATGCAGGAGGACATGGTAGCAGACCCACCACCGAGGTTCACAGATTCTGTCGTCGCAACCAAACGGGCAACCCAATGCATAGAATCAGATTGTAGCAGAAGGGGAACAAGAACAACAACAGGAGCAGTGGTTGCCAAATGGCTACCCGGATCACCAAATAGACTACATTTTAGATGTACAATGGGAAACTGCACTGGGAGAGGGAGACTAACTCACCAGGAGTAAGGGCGGACAATTTCCATATAACAACTGCACCAGGAGGCCATTTGGGGAGCTTCAAGTGCAACACGGAGCCATACCAACAACTTGCTGGAAACTGAAGTGTAAGTGGTGCATTTTGAACCTTTAGTGTCATATTTGGTGCATGATTTTGCCTTAATCTTTACAGTTTAGTAATTGAATAGTATCATACTTGCTCTATCTATTAAAAGACGGTGCATTTACTAGTATATTGGATATAATTTAAGAAGAGTGGAAAACTAGAATAAAATTAAATGAGTGAAATCTACAAATCTCTACTTTTCTTCTTTGTTTCAATGGTGTACCATTTCTTTCCACTTTTCACATGTGATCCATTTTGCCTTTTCACCCTCTTTAAATTGCTTGCCAAACATACATGATACATGCACCATCTATTAAAATGATGCAAGTACATAATAATGAAATTGCACAAAAAACATCTTTTCGTGACTTGTTCCAATTATTATTATTTTAATAAATTTTGACCACATTTACTTGTTCCAACTTCCAATGATCACACATCATAGTGAGACTAGATAAAAGTAGCAACAGATCAACAGAGTCCAATTTTGAACTGCAAGTCTGCCCGTGATGGGTGGAGTCCTTGATGAAATGTTGGGCCCAGAAAACACAAGCTCCGAAAAGGAAAATTAAATTCAGGAAAAAAAAAACTAGAAGGCCACTGGAAACAGAGGAACAAAAGAGAGTCAAATCCAAATGGCAAAGATTGGAACATTATCCTCCCTTTTGGACCAACTAAAATGTAAATCTTGTTCTTCGCAGGTTCCACAAATACTTACAGTTTCGACCGCCAATCCTAAATTCCACGACCTCGTCTTCAGTCAGCTCATCAGAGTCATCAGTCATCGTTGAATCCAAAAGTCTGCCAAAACCCATCAAAAAATAAAAAGAAATAGAAATGGAAGAAAAGATTCAATCTTTGACAATTCAAAAGTTTCCTAACAGAAGCCATCATCTTCCACGCACAAATCTCTCTCTTTTGCTGAATTATTATTAAATGGGGTTCTTCCTCACGAGCCGTTGAAAGTCAAGTCCGCATAGCTCCTCCTCATTAAATTCCCAACTTTTCAAGGTGAAACTTTGACGATCTTCTCTTATATATGTGGCTCTCTTTTGCCCATCATTTATTTCTTGCCTCAAGAGCTGACTTTTCTCCAAAGATTTGATTTTGATCGAAATTTTGTTGGTTTAAACTGGCGCTACAGCAATAGGGTTTTACTTCAATCCATCGAATCTTTAGGTTTTACTCACTTTTTTGGGGTTTGGAATTCTGGGGTTTGGATGATTCTAGAAGGAGGAGAATTTTTGTAGGATATAATTAAGGTAGAAATCAAATTGGATCCATTTCTCCTGTTTGTCAAAAGGTTATCTTTTTCTTGCCTTTTTCGTGGATTTCTATAGATTCGATTTATGAGCCAAAAAGATTTCATCTTGATTGTATAGAGTGTGTTTTAGTTTGAAGTCAA
>JAULKJ010321512.1:0-10456 GCA_032355405.1 Rubia balearica
AACTATTCGACCTCATTCAAGTCTACAGAGACTGATTAGTAAAAATTATAAAAGATGGAAATGATACTCAAATATCAATTATTCAATCAGTAGCAACATCAGAAGGCAGTAGATTCCTCCACAAGTTTAAGTGGACAGTGTTTCTGACCATGTTCAACCAGACAATAATGTTTCCCTGTTTCAATCATTGTGTTATACAATCTCCAGGGCAACAGGGTCATCACAGGAAAAGAAAAGAAAAGTCAGCAGTCATTGTGCATACAATGGTATAAATAATATTTATCTTCACTGTTAGTTGCTATGCAGTCCTCAGTAAACTTATACGTGGCTACAACAATGAACAGATAATCCTTAGGTAGACCATAGATGAAGCTCATCACTGGCAGGAAATTGCAGTGAAAGGCTTTCAAACTCTTCTGTTCAGAAATGAAGGAGTTTAATAATCTTTCTTACTCAACACTGTATCAATGAAATGTTTAAGGTGAAAAAGAAAACAAAAAACATTCAGTGCAACAATGGTAGACTTGCAGTAAAGAAATGATATTTTCGCGTAAGATTATCCGAGTGCACAACACATTATATAAAAAATGCACACAAACTGGGAATTTGTATGACATTTATTCGGAGATCTGAATTCAGTAAGCAGTAGCTTAGATGGCATCCAATGACAAGTTACAATTATTTGTAAACTTCATAATAAATTTTTCAGGAAATCGTACGAATGTAAGATTGTTAGTACAGTCAAGAGTTCAAATTAGGTAACTAATCATGGGTAAGACAGTGTAAATAAGGCATGTTATGCATGAAGCGTGAAAAAATTATAAAATCAGAATGAACTATATTTACTGTAATCAAACCTCTTTCTCTGCCTCTTCACAAAAAGCCTAAACAGACAGGTAACTTCATCACTTAAGTCAGAAGAACAAAGCATAAATCTTTACTCAACATAAGATCGCTGCCTATATATAGTTATTTCACAATCAGTTGGACAGTGCCAAAGAAGCAAAAGCAATGGAACACGAATATAAAAAACACACCTGCAACACGTGGGAAATGATTTTCCCCTAACTTAGAGCCAACTCTTGCTAAGAAATAGCCAAGTCCTACAGCCTACATGAAAGAAAATTCACTCATGAGTTTATCAAAAAATTTATATGTGAGGGTTGAAATTAAATGGATTGAAAACTCCTATGCAAATATGCTAATTCAAGAGCAAATATATCATCTAAAAATTACTCGTTACGTTATCAAAATCTTGATGAGCACCCTTTGCTTGAAATTGCGCCCATTCACTTCTTCATCTCTCTCTCACCTGCAAATTAACAACGAATGACTTGTACTTGCAAAGTTTTTCCTTCATAAAAAATGAACATGCCTTTCTATCTGCGTGCAGGTTAAAAGGTATAAAAAATAACTACCTAAGTAACTATGTTCTTACAAGGATAAAAAGCATAAATAATATAAAGTCATTGAGAGGATGGCCATCATAACAGTTTACATACCCCTTGCCAAGGTGCTTTGCCATTTTCAGACTCATCTTGTAAGCAATGGAAGCTCAGTTAGTATCTAAAGACAGAATCATACGGAAATAATCGTATAAAATAAGTGGGGGGAAACAAGATGAGGATATGTGGAAAAGACATTTGGTAAATAACGGAAATATTCAAGTAATGCGGATCCTATAAGAAACATGACAAGCATGAGTACATAATTCACTAAGAGGGAGAGGGAGAGGACAGCGAAACTACAAATTTAGACAATAACTTTCTCCAGTATCGAACTTGAATTTGCAATAAAAAAAACTTTTTTATAATATATCATTCAATAACTTTCAAAATACAGTACATGATGAAGGAGAAGGATGTGATTAAGAGAAACACCAACTGTAGAGTTACTTCTATTTCTTCTTCTTTTTAAAGTAAATTGTAGAGTTACTTATTGCTCAACAGTTCTCATAGAGAATTATACTGCTGGTGGTATTTCTGTGACAACATACTTGAGAACCAAAATTAATGCAGTATCATCGAACCTCACAAATTTAGTGTCATGCGACCTTATGAATGTCGAAACATGATCATCAAAAAGTAGAGAAATTTTCAATTTTGATTTGCAGTTATCATGATTAGAAAGGAAATTATCACTGGCCATGCTCTCAAGATTATAATAAAACACCAGCGTACCTTCTAGCTTCTTCATCCAGGAGCTTGGCATCAAGTTCCTTGGTTGGTGGATATTTAAGCAAACTTGAGGACTCACAAGCAAAAGGCTTTGTTGTGAAGAACTGCAAAAATTGTTTGAGCATTAGAACATAACTTACACCCAAACAAGAAAACTACTACTATTTTTAAAGTATTTCTCAAAGCTAACACTGCATCCCCATACAATCCTTACAGGTAACCACTATTCACAGGGACTTGGCACATCACCAATTTAAGTTGATCAAGTGTACAGAAGCATCACTGGCTTTGTAATGCAGCAGATGCAGATCCACGACGCTCAGGCTCAAAGGCAAGAAGGGAATCCACCATTGTCAGAGCGTGAATCGTCCGCAACACTCACACACAAACCGGGACTCACTGAGGAGTCGGACCATGTGATTCTGACGAACAGGGGCTTCTCCGCCGCCGAGCGATTGACTCGGTAGATACTCGTGACGGCGGTTTGAACCGACGGAACCGGGTTGCAAGGCCGGTCGGATGGGCTGGAACAGTAGGAATTGGAGACCTTGATCGCGTGCTTGTTGTAACAGCTCGTTATATTCCTCATTTTCGAGAAAGCCCTTTTCGAAGCTGCGATGTAGGGAGAGAAATTAAACGATGAGTTCTTTCGAAGGGATTAAGGATACCGTTTTTTGTCCTTTGCTGTAAGAAGAAGGAAATGAAGAAGAAGAAGGGGAGTTTTCATGGAAGCTTGAAACTGAGAATGTGCTTTTCTTCTTCTATAAACACATGTTTTTGTTCTCTCTCACCCAACTTTTTGGATATTGTAACTGCTAAACGTAGGACAATTAGGGAAATGCAATTCCAGTTTAAGGCCAGCGGTGCATTTATGGAGGATTAAGCAAACGCAGCTAATAATTAAATGGTAGTCTCTCCATCTTATATCATTATAATCTCGTTTCATAATTAGAAACAAATGTCTATTTTCATTTTCTTGATATGTCCAAATTAATATTCTCTCTATCTGAATCTAACTTTTCACTTTTAGCTTTTCAAAATTAAAATATTTCACTGTAAATTCTTCTGATGTAAAAAACTGAGATATTAGGCAAATTATTGGAAAAAACCGGGTAAAAAATTTAGTCGCGATGTTAAAAATTTATTTATGCAACATGCAGTTGTTGTAAGTTTATGACCCGATTAATGCAACCCAAAATTTTTATCTTGAACTCTTCTAATTTACAATTTAAACCTTGATTTTTCCATAACTTATGGGAAAATTATTTTTCAAGAGGGACTCAAGATATTATCGTATGTGGTTTTTTTACTATAATAATTAAGATATTATCGTGTCATTGTAAATACTCTTACTACAATTTTTAAGCTTATATATTTAAAAAAATGAGAAGGTCTTCTATTTAGTTACTAACTGTTACGCTAATTATTTTAAAAAATCTATTTTTTAAAGGTCATATTATAATCATCTTTATGTTAAGTAATATTTAAAAATAAATCATAATTACAGGTAATTCGTTGCAATAATAAAAATAAATACATCAAATCACTACTATATTAATCATACTAAATATATGCAAAGTCTTGACCATTTTTCCATATACTTATGCAAAGACGAGATTTAATTAGAAAATAAGAATGTAAAAGGTTTTAGTTGCTATTATTAAAATTTTATTATGCAACGTGTAGTAGTTATGAATTTATAAGCCGATTAATGCAATCCAAAATGTTGATCTTCATTTCTTATAATTTGTAGTTTAAATCTTGGTCTTTCCATTATTTATGAAAAAGACCGTCTTCCAAGAGACGGACTCCTAAATATGACTCATATAACGATTAGTCGATCTAAAATTAAATTTTGTTATAAAAAAAATTAGTTTTTGATTTTCTCATTCTTAAAGTGCTACGGACTATTTATTGAATAAAATTAAGTTTACAAGTAAAAAGAAAAAATTGGTCTACGACAGTTTAAACTTTAGGCAAGAATCATTTTGCGAAAATCAACACAAAATTTTATCTTCTCAAATTTATTTACACCTTTTAAAATAAATTCAATCCCAATAAAAATATTTAATAATTGCATAATAATACTTGCTTAAACTTTAGTCTATTTAAAATAAAATTTTGTGAAAAAATTTACGATAAAGTAGAAAAATAGTAAGAAAACAACACTTTTAATACTTACTTAAAAGTGACGTGTTATTTTAATGTGAAAAGTTAACTTTAATTATGAGATAGTGGAATTGTTTTTCTTGGTTTGTGAATATAAAATAAAAACCTGAAAGTAACCTTAGACTTTTCACATTCAACTTCTCTGATATTGGATAAACATAATGTCCTTATTTTATTCAAAATATATCATTGGATTATGATAATAATACTCTCTGTCTCACTTCAAACTAAACACTTTAATTTTCATCAATTGACTTGAAAAATATTTAATCCTTAACATCTTTCATTAAAAATAACTGAACTTAGGAAAAAATCATATTTTGAAAATATGTATTATAATACATTTAATGAGACATCACTTAATATTTATAGTTATACACTAATTCAATTTTATAGTTAAAATTGAGAAGTTTTGACTAAACATATGGGATGGAGTAATGAATTTATAGAACATGAATATACTACCTCTGTTTTGTTGGATGTGACACCATAGTTTTGAGTGTTTGGATTTAGGTGAATGAAATTGAATTTAGAAAGGGAAAAGTAGAATGAGTGGGGAATATTGAAGGAATATTGTAATAAAAAGAAAGTATGTCAAATTTTTAAAAAAAAACGTAAAAAAAAACGTGTCACATCCAATACGACAGAAGGACTAGTGTTACGTAGGTTTCGTGAGGAGGATGGAAAGCCGTGCGTATTAATTAATATTTAAGACAGAGGCGAATTTACATCATAAGATTCATAACGCTTTCAGTGACGTTCATGCTAGGCATAAAAATGATAGATATGTTATTATAGTATGATTGAAAAGAATTGAATTTGAGGGAGTATTATTATTTGTTTGACCTAATCTGTAACGTGGGAATTTAAAACAGGGTGGTTGTTTCGTTTGTCCTCTCAACTAGGTTTATTGAATTCATCGAAGTTTAGGTTGTAATTTGTAAACCTTTTACTTTCTGGTGGTTTTTTAAAAAGTTGCTCCTCCAGTGTCATCAAATGATTACATGGTCCTGATACATGTTTCAAATGAAATACTCCCTCTATCTCACATTAAACTGTACACTTACTGTTCGATAACCATTAATTT
This sequence comes from Rubia balearica, assembly GCA_032355405.1. NCBI lineage: Eukaryota > Viridiplantae > Streptophyta > Magnoliopsida > Gentianales > Rubiaceae > Rubia > Rubia balearica. The sequence goes on from JAULKJ010321512.1 coordinate 5,434, forward strand.
CAAACTTTGAACATATATTTAAATAGATGTATAAACAATAATATTATCGTATATAATATTGTTGGATTCGTCCTCGTAAATAGTTTTGAAACATCAATTTTTTATTTTCCGTTATTATACATATTTAAACATACTATCAAGCAAACATGATTCTTGTATATCGTGAAAATTTTTTATGTGAAATCTAGTATAGTACGGAGCTTTGTTAAATTTAGAGCATAATAGTTAGAATGGTAATCATATTATTCGAATTTTACGGTTCAGTATTTTGAAGAGGTGCTTTGAAAGTAAGAGGTTTACACAATGACAACCACAGAGTAAGAGGTTACAAATTACAACACAATAAACCGTAAACTTTGAAGAGTTGCTTCACTGACTAAATAAATAGTTAAATAGCAGTTTGAAATGAGACAGTGGAAGTAATTATTTTCTTTACGGGACAAGTAGCCGCATCAACACACATAAATTACATATAATACTATTTATTTTTATTACACACCATGTTAATTCATCAAATATCTTTTACTGTGTTCAAAAAATACCTTTCGCCATAAATATATTTTGAGTATACTTATTATAGCAATAGAATTTTGTAGTTGAAGTTTGTTAAATCTAACTAAATATATTTTGAGTATACTTATTATAGCAATAGAATTTTGTAGTTGAAGTTTGTTAAATCTAACTAAAGCGAAATCGGCGAACTAAATTGTTGATTGTCATTTGTCAAGTTGTTATATGGTTTATTCTTGATAGATATTAGTAGTATGGAGACAGTATTGGTATTATGTTTTTTTGTTGATTGGGTTGGGGAGGTAGGAAACCCAATGAGGATACAACGGCTGAAACTTTTAGGTTACATGTGTTCCACATATTTCATTAACGACCATTTGGACAGCCATCAACGACAACAACCGCTATGGAATCTCCTCCTCTGGTGGTCACTCATTTATCCTCTCCTTTGATCGCAATTTTTTCCGTGTATATTTGACCATCGATAACGTTTGTTATATACAATAACGGACATTATGTGACATGTTTTTGGATTCTCCGTAACGTGCAGTCTTTAAAAAGTAAAATTTTATATTTTGTCATTGCACACAACTAAAATTATCTGTGGTCAAACATGTTTTGAAAAAATATTAGAAAAAATGAGGGCATAAATAGAGGACAGGAGGGAGTATGTTATTTCCCAAATTAAATTAGTATCGTTTATTAATTATTTGGTACTCCCCCGTTCCATTTTAAAGTTCACATTTTGACTTTTTACAGTTGACTTGAAAAATATTTGATCCTTTATATATACTCCCTCCGTCCCACTAAAAAATTGTGGTCAAAGTTAAGAAATTTTGACTAAATTGAATAGTTAAATTGCAGATTAAAATGGGAGAGGGGAGTATTGTTAATTTGATTAAGCAATTTTTAAATATTAATTTTTTATGTATCAAATACTATACTTTTTAAAAATTGTGATAGATTTTGTGTAATTTGATCTGAAAATATCGACTATAAAGATCATCTCTTAGCGGGCTACATGAAAATATCTGTCACAGAGAATAGTCATTTTAAAAAATAAATGATATTTGAGTTCATCCAGTCCTCCGAAATGAAATTATTAGTACTTTTTTTAAGGACAGTATTTTCCATATATTATACTAGTATAAGATTATGTGTCTCCACATTAAATGGGGTGAGTTGGTATAATTTATTTAAATATTTGTGACATTTTGTGATATTTTACTCGTTATATTATACCGTATAACGATTAAAATGTCACAAAATGAAGTTCAGGAAAATGGTTGTATGAGGTAATTTTCAGGGAAAGTTGATCCGGCGACCGCTTAAGGCTTTAGTTGGCAACCAACTGGATCTTGGGTGGTTGCATTAAAGCAGTCTGTTGTTGAGGAAATTTGAAAATGATAACACTTGGAATGAGATGGACATCACCCGGTTTCCCCATTTCAAAACGCAACAAATAATTGCATGCCAGATCAATATCATTATATAATGATAGCCATTAATAAGAGATCAAAATTGAAAGATGAAACTATCTTAATCCTCCGAGCTGATTTTTTTAATAAAATTCAAATATGAAATAATAGTATAAATTCAAAAAAAATGAAAGTATAAATAAAAATTCATTTTATGTTGCATTAAAGATAAACCAAAAGAAAAGTACCTGAGGTTATAGCACAAATGGTTACCTATTAGAGTATTTTAGCATTTGGGCATTCAAAGAACCATGAATTGAAATAATAATAGTAGTAGTAGGGGTGTTTAAATTGTCTGACCCGATCCGATTCGTTTTGACCCATTTACAATTTTAACCCATTTTCTTGAATTTTTTTATTAAAAATTAGTTTAATACAACATACCCAACATTAATTTAATTCATAAAAAAGTATAAAATTCTTAATTTTTTATAAAACTTTTTTTTACAAAACCACTATTAATTATAAAATAATATATTTATTCATGTATGAAATAATTATTCATAATTGTAGAAATAAATTTTAGTAAAATTATATTTTTTAAATAAAATGTTAAAAGTATTCTAACTAAGTAAAATGAAAATAATTGTATTTTTCTTTATTAAGTGAATGATATATAATTAAATATAATATAATAAAATATTCTTATTTTAAATTATATAAAATAAATTATAATTTATTTATAATTTAAATATTATTACATTTAAAAATAATATATTTTATTTAAATAAATTATTATTTTTGCTATTTTTATATGATTTTAATTGATTTGAGTCGATTTGGTTCGACTTATGACCCAGTTTGACCCGACCCAACACTAAACTGAGGGATTTTTACCCGACTCAACCCCACCCATTTATCCCAAAATTTTGGGGTTAATTTGGAGCGGAACAACCGATCCGCCCCGACCCATGAACACACCTAAGCAACAACGAGGCTGCGGAATTATTTTGTTCTATAATAAAATAGACGACATTGTCAAAATGCTTTTATTTGTCATTTACTGACTTGTATGAACATGCATTCATCATTAGCACAATTTGAGTTTATGTGAACCAGCTCGGTAATTTTATGTAAAACCCATACAGAACTCATTCGGAAATACATGGACACCAATATCAAAATTTAAAAATTGCATATTTCAGTAAACATCAACAACATTCACAATAAAACACAAAATCTTAATAGTCAAGATATTCAATCATTCTAAATCATAACAAACACTACAATAAAATTATTATGAAATTATTACTGGGCAAAATCTTGGGAAAAACTGTCTTTCCATAAACTTATGAAAAGACGGGGTTTAATTGAAATAATAAAAGGTAAAAGGTCTTAGTTGCAATATTAAAATTTTATTGTTCAACGTGTAGTAGTTATAAAGTTTATAACCCGATTCATGCAACCCAAAATTTTTATTTTGATTTCTTCTAATTTACACTTTAAATCTTGGTCTTTCCGTGACTTATAGAAAGATCGTCTTTCAAGAGACGGACTCTATTTATTAATAAAATTTAATTTATAAGAAAAGATTTGTTTGACAATATTCTATTCATGTACTCCTCGAAAAAATTGTATTTTTCTAAATAAATGTTATTAATGTTTTTGTCAAAAAACAACTCGTCCACTCTAATGCGACGGCAACTCCGTAGGCGTGGCGGTATAATCCACGTGTGTCGCGTGTAATCCACGTGTGGCTACACAAGTGTGTGTAATCCACGTGTAATCACATGTGGACGCGTGTAAATTTGCGAAATGAATTTTAAAAAACCTGATAGAGATAATTTTGCGAAATGAATTAAAAAAACACCGAGGGCGGATTCTCTGAATGCAGCCTAAGTATTTTCTTTTTCAAAAAAATTTCCAATAAAGAAAAATGGCCAAAAATAAAAATTCTAACAAAACAACCACAAAAGCACAAACAGATTTAAAACTGGTCCTGTCATCCATTTGTTTATTACAAAGCAAATTCAAACTGCAGATACAGAAGTACCTTATGCAGATCTTCCAGAGTGATGACAACAGAAGCAGCACAGAACTGTGCACATGGTTCATCGAGCGGAATGTTAAGAATAGAAGTTAAAGAGCAAGCAAGCCGTGTATGCAGAAGGATGCCAGCATATGTTTGATCAGCACAAGTGCATGCAACTTGCGGTACACCAGCAGAGGTGCTCATGTACTTCAGAAGATCCTTCTCTTTCAGAATTTGTGCTTGTTTTCCGAGTCTTTTAATCTTCTTCTTTGAAAACCTCTTCAAGCTAAGCAATTTGTCTGCAATAGAGAACAAAATAAGGAAAATGGCCATTGAAGTACCAAAACTGAAATCTCATCCACGTGTTCACATCGTCACTACATTGCATAATTATAAAATTTATCTCCTGTCTTAACAAATTGAGGTTAATAAGCAGGAAACTATGCCAAATGAAATAGGTGAGAGTGAAAGATAAGTGGGCATGTGATTTACCATTCAATTATAGCTACAAAATCACAAAGTTTGAAAGACCAACCTGAATTTCTCAAAGATACAAGGCCAACCTCAGAGCAATCAGTTGTATACAAGCATGTCCTCCAATCCTAAATAATGACAATACAAGAAAATTGCATTAGTCTTCTCTGAGACAGTAAGCTTCCTTTGTAATATAATCACATTAAGCTAATGGATCCCTTACCAAATCAGCAAGCTGAACCTTCTCAAGTTTTGTATAATCATATTTATCTACAGTCTCAGCCATGCTAACCGGATAATCTGTTGGCCTTTATATTGTTTATCGTAAGTAACAAAGTCAAAATATTCCAAGGATCAGTATAACTTAATTATTAATGTAAAAGTAAGTTTCAAAATCAAGACTTACTTAGGATCTAGTGGAAGTTTTGCCACTAGATCAAACTTGTCTTTTGTTAAGACAGAACAAACAACATCACCTACAGCTGCAACCCTTATGGAAGTTATGCATTCACCAATTAGTGTCCATTCTCCAAAATAACTTCCTTCAGACTTTTCGATAGAAATCTCCTTGTTCTGAAGGTCATCATTC
>JAULKJ010321521.1:0-10455 GCA_032355405.1 Rubia balearica
AGATGAAGTAAAGAAAAGTGCAATACAATGTGGTATTTTATACCTTGATTCACTTTTTCTTTTTCTTCATTTGTAAGTAAGAGTATTTTCTTCGTATACTCCATCTGTTCAACTAAGTATGACACATCACTTTTAGACACGAGTTTTTAGAAGATACTTATTGTGTAGAGCAAAATGAATGAAGAGAAGGAAACGTAAAATTTATGATGAATATTACCTTAAACAGTGTTATATGAGGAATGTGCTAAAATAAAATGAGCATCCCAAAATGGAAAGTATGTCATACTTAGTTGAACAGAGGGAGTGAATGGTAGAGTAGTTAAAGTCACTTTTATAGCTACTAACTCTATTTTCACTGCAACCATTATTACGTGTACAACAAACATGTTTGACCGTACATATTTTTATCTGCGTATAATAACGACAAATGAAAATTTGATATTTAGAAACTACTTGTTACGATAAATTCAACAATATGATAATATTATTGTTCAAATATGTGCTCAAACTTTGATAAAAAAATAAAGTAAAAAGTATAAGTGCAAATAGAGTCGGGACGGAGGAAGGGAGTAAGTGCTAAAGGTGTAAATAGTGGAAGTTCAATTAGAATGTAAAAATAGTTGTAAATACATAAACAGTTCTTTGAGTTACACTTTTTTCAAAATAAAACTTTTAGTTGGATATTATGTTGTTTAGGTGGGATGTGATCTTATTGAAAAATTGTGCTTTTGGACATTTTTGGCACATTGAGCCATTTTATGGGTTATCTCACTATCCACACATCTAGTGCAAGATAGATACTCTACTATATGGAGTATGATAATTGATGAGATTCTACTATTTCACTTATGATTAAACCGAATTCTAAAAGATCTATTTTGATTTTTTTACACGTGTGATGATCAATTGCACATGTTCTTGAATATAATGAACAGGTACTCCACGTTATAATAAGGTGTATTTTTAATGTGTCGGTGTCATTGTTATTGCAGTATTTTTAATAAATTAAAGTTATATTATCATCACGATTTATACATCATCGATTTATGAAGTATATATCATAACTTTACGCTACAAAGTTTTTCGTTATTATTTATATGACACGAGAATGGCACTGCCGTCACAAATTGTAATCCTCTGCGCTATCATTTATATGCCACGAGAAGAACACGACTATCACAAATCGCAATCTGTCACATTATCATTAATATGACAAGAGAATAGCGTGACTGTCATGAACCGTAACCGTTCACGTTATCATTTATATGACACGAGAATAACATTGCCATCACAATCTTGACGCTCACTCCCAAGCCTAATACTACTATACTCCATCCGTTCCTTTGTATATGACACCATAAATTTTGCAACTTGAGGTGAATGAAATATCAAATAAGTTGATGAAATTGAATGAAACTTACGAAAACACAGAAAATGTGTCAATATTAAAAGAGCAACTAAAAAATGAAAGTTTCCATATATAAAAGAACGGAAATTTCGGAGAACTATCATAGATTTCTCAATCAAGTCATACTGTTAGAGTTAAGAGCCTCACATTGGTGGTTGACAGTCATATAACTCAATATATAAGATTATGGGTTACCCCTACAGAGTACCAATTGATTTTATGATAGGAGCCCATGATTCTAATATGGTATCAGAGCCCAAGGTTGGCTCGTTACCCCCTTCTGTCCACGTTTGCGCAATGATTCATACCGCTGTATGTAAGGGGGCTTGCTAGAGTCCCACATTGGTGATTGACAGTTATATAACTCAGTATATAAGATTATGAGTTACTCCTACATAATACCAATTGGTTTTATGATAGGAGCTCATGATTCTAATGCGAACTAACCTAGAGTTCCTCTTTTATGAACTATAGATTCTTCGATTTTGACTAATAAGTTTTTTTGGGATTTTAGGAGACATCCAAAAATTTCCCACTCGACTCAAATTCCAAATATAAAACATGAGAAAATTCAATACAATCCTAAAATATTCTAACATCCAAATGCATACGGTTATCCCAGACGCAGACGCACATTGATTGTGTCATATGTACCATAAGTCCAAATGTTGTGTTGGATATACCAAATGTACGGTGATCGTGTCGTGTCGGATGTACCAAATGCACCAGAGACATGGTGTTGGTCAAATGCACGGTGCTTGTGAGAATTGTTGGAACAACCCTTTACATGAGTATGCCTCTTTTCTTTGAAAGGGATATACACAACATATATACACAGGTGCAAATACAAAAAAAAAAAAGACTCAAATTTATGTATTCTTCAGACGTAAAACGCACCCATAGTTACTGAGAAAACTACCTCCTTACCACTCTTCATGTTACCAACTTACTAAGAATAAGTCCCACCTAAACAGAATCTCTCCAGTTAACTATTCATATGGGCTTCATTTGGCATTGGCCTTTTTATAGGCGTTTTGATTGGCTTTTGATTGTTAGCATTTTCACTCGGTCAAACCACCAATGAATACGATAAATAGAGTTTGGTTTCTTGGCTTTTTCACTTATTGTTTCTGCAAAATACGAAATGCAAATATTTGTAGCATTTTTCATTAGCGTTTGGATTTTACCTTAACAATTACTTTTTTAACCTTTTACCCTTTTACATTTCTGTCAAAGCCAGTGATACGCCATTAACATATGACATTTTTTATGTGTTTTGGGATTTAGATTTAACTTTTTCATTGACATTGTTTGGGATTTAAATTTTTTCACTAGTTACATTTTAATGTAATTGGATTTTATTTTTTCCCTCTTATTTCATTATTTATTCTTTACTCAACCTAATAGTCGATAGGAGAACATTAATTTGATGAGTGTATATGGAGAATATTTAAAATTTTACCTCATTAGATTTATGTGATTTACTAATACTAATATTCCCCCCTCCCACTAATAAATTCCGAACTACTTTTTCACAAAATTTAAGACAAGTCTACGTGGATTTTTTTAATGGGTGTGACAGTGGGCCCACATAAATAAATAAAAGTAAGAATTATGACCACATATTTATGGATAAATGTAGAAAGATTAGAACTAACTACACGATCTAACTCAAACTATAAGTAATTCATATTAAATTAAAGCAGTAAATAACTAGATTAACCATTCTTGATTCTTCGGTGATGCACTTCTTGACTCCGCCGCAGCCGAGAGCACTCCTCACACCGATCATTCCGCCACCACCTCCACCACGGTGGTCTTTCACAGCCATATATAGGGTGGCAGATTCGCGAAGATGAAGATTGATACATAGCTCCTGCGTGTGGATGTTTTCAGGGTTAATTTTAATAAAATACGGGAGTATGTAGGGCGATGGAGGCGGCGGTTTGGACTCGGCGACCGGTAGTTTCTCCGGTATTCATTGAAACCACCGTGAAGGAAATCGTAATCATCTCTCCGGTAGTCAGTGTGATTGTTGACATAATCATTGTTGAACTTCGATGCGTAGCTTTGTCTCTGAGAATCGTAATCTCTCCTTGGCTTTGTGTCGATGAATCTCCGATTAATTTTTCTAGGTTTTACTTTGCGATGAAATAAAGCTGAATTGTTTCTGTATTTATAACCGCGGTTACAGTCCTTTACCAAACCCGGACTAGGAATTTTCTATGCGCGCGCACGCTCAAGTTTTAATTAGTTGTTCCCTCAATTTCCATTTTTGAAAGGGAATCAAATTTCAATAAAAGAATGAAGAAGAAAAGCGAAACATAAAATTATTTTTTAGACCGACTCCCATAATTTTTTTAAATTAAAAACCACCGTAGGTGGGATTTTATATAAGGCTCTCCAAACCATAAAAATAGAAAATTAAAGTACAATAACTCCACAAAGGGAGGTAATTTGTAAGATTACAGAGATGTTTCTACAGATATTTCTAGACTATACCATCTCTGTATCTATATGCCGGTAACAGCATATCTAAAAACTAATCTAAAAATAAAGAAGGGATAAATAAAGATAATGGTCGTAGACAACAACGTTCTAATTAATCCTGGTCTGACTACAGAAAACTACATGATGCTAGCTACAATATTGGACTGATAACCTTGAATCTGAAATCCTTTCCCAGTCAGTCTCATTAAACGTTATTCGGTCTCCCCTCGGAACCAGTAAGAGACTTTCAAGGTTGTTTTCCCAGAATCAAGGCATCTGTAAATTTGGCTACCACGAATCAAACTGGTAAACCAGCCCGTTCGGTCTACAAATCTAATATGAAAATAGAATCGCCAGAGAGTAAGTATTAAAACTACTTCTGACTCGAATTTCTCCGATCTGTCAATTAAATCATATCGGAAGCCAACAAAGTTTTACCAAGCAAAAAGGACCCATTGGTAAAACTAAGAATTGACAGCCAAACTTACAGGACCAATATTCGAGCAAAATTGACCTATAATAAGAACATATCCCTCAGCATCCAAAACAAATAAACTGGAGGGAAAACAATACCCAACACAGAACTAAGAAAAGGAAAATAAAATTAAAACCCACCACAACTAAAGTTAAACAAAAGGTAAAAATGTAAAAAAATAAATGAAAAGAGGTTCAAACACTCTCCGCCTGCAGATGATTACCGGCGCGTGAAGGGTTTGGGTAGGGCTGACCGTGGCGAGTTTGGCTTTGACCAGCCGGGCGTGATGACGACGGAGGCTTGTCCGACATCGCCGGCTCGTGGATGACCCTTTTCCTCGGCTGAGCTTCTCCTGTATGAGGGACTCTAGATCTGTGCTTCAATACCCGGCGTTTCGTTACCTGTGAATAACTCCTGTCGTGGAAGAATTTTCGATGTGACCCTAGCCACGACCGTTACTTGGATGTCGTACCTATAACCGGTCATTGTTGGAAGCTTCCATCGGTCTGAAAATATTGGGGTGTCACGGTATAGAAGGCCAGAATAGAAGAAGATCCGAATTAGCTTTTGGTTTCAAAACGAAAAACGACGGGAAGGATCTTCAGGGGGAGGGTTGTAAAGATGAGAGAACGAGGGATGTAGTGGGTGAGGGGTGGGAGGCCACCGCTGGCGGTGGAGAGCGGCGACGGCCTCCCCAAAAGTAGATCTAGGTTTTAGGTTTTCTCTGTTTTTAGAGAGAGAACAGAGGTCTTTAGAAAACGATCATCATCATGAAATGACCTAGTAGATCTAGGTCATTTCCACTTAATTACGTAGTTCATAACACTCTCCCTTGAATGTCTATTCCTAGAATAATTCCTCACTAAATTTACTAGGAAAATTCAATGTGAAAAAAAAAACTAGTGAAGGAAAAAGTATACATTTTCCATTGAAGCATACTGTCTCGTCAAAAACCTTTCCAGGAAAACCCTGTGCAATAAAAAATCAAGACAAAGCAAAAAGAGTAGAGTGTATGGCTCCCCCTCTTAAGCACATCATATAATATTTCTCAATAGCCGCATTCCAATCTCGTGCACCAGCTTTCAAATGTTGACTTCGGTAGTGATTTGGTACAAAGATCAACAACGTAGTCACTAGAACGAATTCGCTAAACACAAATTTCACCATTCTTTTTGTAGGCCGTGAGTGAAGAATAACTTTGGTGAAATGTGTTTCATTCTATCTCCTTTGATGAATCGTACAAATGATCAATACAAGAAGTTACTATTGAAAAACAGGTACATAGGCACCGGTAGGACAATACCGGTGCAAACATACCGGTGCTAGAAATCACATTAGCACCGGTAAAATCAAGGTTTTTTTGTTACAGGTGCCTAGGAAAACATCTGCACCAGTACTACACCGGTGCCTAAGTGAGAATAAGGACGAAAAATGAAAATATTCAACACCGTTAAGTGCAACGATGGTGTGTTTTGGGTTCATTAATGGAAATTTTTGGATGAGAAAGACATTGAATGCTCTTCAATGAACTTCCTTGAAGGTACCATATATTTTGTTTTAATTTACCATTTATGGTGAATAATTTTTTTCATTTTTTGCACGTTTGATTATCGTAATGTTGATTCACACTCTTCATGAAATGAGTTTGTTAGATAGTATTGTTGATGCATTGAATGACTTTTTCATGCATGTAATATGATATGGTGCGTTACGAATGTAGTAATGCGATGTTGCATGTTGTGGATTGTAACTTCAATAAAATTATTTTTAGGGTACAAGTGTATATTTTTGTGGAAGTTTAATTCTTGCACACTGATTAAAATTAAGGATGTACTGTGTCATCAAGAGGCGTAAGCATGTGTATGACAACGTTAGTTTGGTGAGTAATGAATTTATTGCTTTTGTTTGGGAGTCTATTGAGCATGCATTTAGTCGTGAGAAACTCATCTTATGTCCTTCTTGTGATTATAAGAATCGTAAGCATATTGACGATTGGGACTTGTTGCAACTCCATTTGTACAAAAGAGGGTTTGTAAAGGATGATTTGGTTTGGACTTTTCATGGTAAGAAACCACCACCGGAGGTGGTTGTAGGTAGCAAGGGAGAATGTTTTGGGGATGTCAATTTGGAGGACATGTGCGAGGGGGTGGTGGATGAATTTAGGAAAGACCAGAGGTTCTGTCAAAATTTTAGATGAGAAGGATACACCGTTGTTTCCTGGTTGCAAGAAGAAGGACACTGTAATGTCATGTTTGATGGAGTTTTTAAACATGAAATGTGTTGGTTCACGGAGCGATACTAGCATGGATAATTTGCTCAATTTTTTTTAATGAGAATCTCTCATTGGAAAATGGTTTACCAGACAACCTCTACGATGCGAAGAAATTTTTATGTCTAATGAGAATGGAGTATAAAAAAAATACATGCATGCCCCAATGATTGTGTTTTGTCTAGGGGTGCTTTGGAAAAAAGAGGTGGTTTGGCCCATATGCCATGTTTCTCATTATAAGAAAAGGAGAAATGAGGTTTTCAGTGAAGAGATTATTGTAAAGGTAAGGAAAAGGGTCCTTGCGAAATGCATAGGGTACCTTCATATTCTCCCAAGGCCGAAGAGGTTGTTTAAGAACATTGTATATGTGAAGAACATGACATGGTACAATGATAGGGGTTGTCTTGATAATGATATTATCAGTCATCCGACAGATGCAGATCAGTGGAAGAATTTTGACAAGAGGTATCCTAAGTTTGCAACTGAACCCAAGAATTCGAGGATGGCTGTGTACTGATTGTATGAATCCCTTTGGTAACATGTCATCGAAACATAGTTCATGGTCGGTTATGCTTTGTATTTACAATCTACCTCTGTATCTCTGCATGAAGAGGAAATATGTTTTGATGCCTTTGATGATTTCGGGTCCGAAACAACTCGGAAATGGCATTAATACCTATCTAGCCCCTTTGATTGAAAAATTGAAGGTTTTGTGGTCCAACGGTGTTGATGTGCTTGATGGTTACTGTGAGACCAAGCTCAATTTGATGGCTATGTTTTTCTGCATGATAAATGATTTTCCGGCTTATGGTAATATTTCAGGTTATGTGGTTAAGGGCTACAAGGAATGTCATGTGTGTGAGGAAAGTATAGATTTTCAGCAGTTGAAGAATGGTAGAGATACCATGTATCTGGGTTACAGAATCTAGGGTCTCGGCCTTGGAGACAGGAATTCAAAGTTTGTGGATGGATTGCCAATTTCAAAAAAGATGGTGTGACCATATGCAGAAAGTGCTAAGATACCAATTTCCTGATGCAATTAGACATTTCCCATCACAAAGTGACAATTACGTCACGGATGACATTCGTGTGGGATCAATGTCACCGGAATTGGACAACACAACTTCTTTCAAGGAAGTGGAACCATTTTCGCATTATTATTTATAAAATTAAGAATAAAGAATTTTGTACTTATTTTGCACATCCTACTTTTATATTTTTAAGTTTATCCCCATCAACAAAGAGGCTATTTCTGTTCATTATTATGATACAATGATAAAAGTCGCTAAATATTTTTCATAGCGGCTATTACTATTCCGCTACTTCTTAGTTATTATTATGAGTATGGTATAGTTATTTAAGAGTTGTAAATAACTACACCATGCTCATAATAAATACGAAGAAGGGACGTAATAGGAACAACCACCGTGAAAATATTTTGAGACTGTTATCATCGCATCGTAATAATTAATGAACATCACTGGCTTTTTTGTTGCTAGGCATTGAGATTACTATTTATATCTTATTTCTGGCTTGGTGTATTCTTAGTTTGACAAATTTTGAATTCGAGAAGTCCAACTTTCTAGGAGGAACCAAAGTGCAAAAAGCAAAAACGTTAGCTAGTAACTCAAAATTGCAAAATCGCTCGAAGGTGATCGGAATTATTTTTCCAATGATGTATTTTCTTAGTTTCACATGAAGTGATCACCAATGATCAACCACGAGGAGATTATGTAAATCATTCATGATTTTCCTTTATTACAATTAAATAAACTACGCTAAATTACTCTACAACACATAATGATGCTTTTCAAAAAGTCCCAATTTTTTTTTTCAATTTACCAAAAACTCATATAAAAAATCCAAGAATAACAAAAATCAGTGCATTGGAGCAATGGTCATTGGTGTAACACAAATAAGAGCCATAATGTAATTTTCCAATAATTTGTTGTAGCGGACAAAGTTCACAATCAATGCCCTTTCTTTTACCCATTGTTGTCTAGAACAAAAAGTTACCGTCTCCTAACATTGAATTTCATTTATTTTTAGCCAATTTCGAATATAAAAATTTCAACTTTCTTGGAGGGACCAAAGTGCAAAAGGTAAAAAGGTTGCTCGTAACTCCAAATATGCTTGAAGTTAATTGAAAAATTTACTCCCCCCGATGTATTTTCCAATTTTAATGCCAAGTTAGCATCAATGATCGGCAACGAATAAGTCTTTATTAACCTTCTCGATATCTCTCAGTTCCCACTACGTACGCATCTATCATGTACTCAGGAACGTATACTATTGGTTTTGCTCATATTTCAAAATTCAATAATTATTTTTCTTTCTGATAATTATTCAATGAAATGAAAACTCATGGGTGGGGTAGCAACGGAAGGTAACGTAAAGGAAAATTCATAAGAAGGGCGTATTTGCAATAATTTTTAAACGTGGCCTTGGGAACACACTGTTGATTATTTTATTCTTCAAACAAGTACACATGCATTTTATAAAGTAAGTTATTACCCTTGTAGGAACAATTCATGGTCCTGATATTTAAAAAAACTTTTTGAGCCATAAAATAATTTCATTACATACATATTATGACATATGTAGATTACACAATTATCCCCAAATCCGTGATCTCTGCATCGTACATGTGTTAATTCATTAATTTTCGGTCAATTTTGTCATTCAACTAATCCCAATGAGTAATGGGCCTAAATAAAATCATTCAAAAGAAGGAAAATTGTTAGAACCGGTATGTGGGTCATTGTACCGGTGCTATATATTTTAGAGGGAATAAAAAATGTTTAAATATTTTAAAAAAAGAATAGGGCGAGAAAATAAATTTTTATAGGAACTGGTATGGAATTCATAGGAACCAGTTTTGAGATCGATGCTCAGTATTTAGACATAATTTTTGACATCATCTCTGTGTTCCTGGCCAAAAAATAAAAATGCCGCATTAAAACAATGAGGGCAGGTGCGTTATGCACAAAAAGCACTGGTGCTCATTGCATAAGCACCACTTTTGGTAACCGTGCTCCACAATTAGAAAATATTGTTGACAATAGCTCTTTGTCCCTAGCAAGAAAAAAATACGCATTAAAGTAGCCTGGGGCAGCTGCATTATGCATAAAAAGCACTGGTACCCACCGCATAGGCACCATTTTTTGTATTGGTGGTCGGCACTTATAAAATGTTGCTGACAATAGCTCTATGTCCCTAGCTAAAATAAAAAATCTGCATGAAAGCTGCTTGGAATAGTTGCGTTATGCACCGGTACTCATCGCGTAGGCATCACTTTTGGTACCGGTGCTAAACCCTTACAAATTAATTTTGACAATAGTTCACTGCCCCTAGCCAAAAATTTTAAAAAAATGCATCAAGGCAGCCAAGCGCAACTGTATTCTGCATAATATGGCACCGGTAACATTTGTAGTGGAACTGCTAACATTTGTACCGGTGCTTCACACTCAGATAATTAGATGACATTTACGTCTTAGTTGCTTGTAAATTAATTTTATTGATTTAAGGCAGCATGACACAGTTGCGTTACCCAATTATTGTCACCGGTATGTTCCTCTAAGGCACCGGTATTTAACTTAGAGACACCTGATTACCACTAATTCGCACCGGTTATGTACTTATTTATAATTTAGTATAGGCACCGGTATCATTTTACTTATGCCGGTGCAATTGTTAGTGATGATACCCGGGCCACGACTCTTCGAGGCCCACGAGTTTCGAGCTTAGGGTATTGTCTAAAGTCTAACTCGAGGCCCATAAAGGGACGCGTGATCCATTCTTAATTAAGGACAT
>JAULKJ010321531.1:0-10454 GCA_032355405.1 Rubia balearica
GTTTGAGCAGTTTGATTTAGAAAAGAAGTTATTTTTGTATCTTTCTTAGTATCTAAACATTCAACCTAATTATTTGATGCTATGGACAAGTAAGCCTTGAAGACATGCGCTAAAAGAAACTGAGTGACATTGTGCCTAATTTTCTTGTTGATTCCAATGAAGGCATTCTGATTTGATAAGGATTTCAAAATCCCATCAAAAGTTGCATCAATTGCTGAGAAATTTGAACGCCTTGTACATGCTGAAACCCTAGGGAGATACTTCTGAAAGTACTGTAAAACTAATTTTTGCTACAAAATAGGTTTATCAAAGGTAATTAAAAATGGATAAAGTTTATTACTATCGTATGTCAGCTCATTTAAAATGATCACTGCAGCTGGTGTCCTAATCCCATCTGCTCGGCTGATAAGGCCAGTCATGTGAGCAATGTTCCTTCATGGATCAAAATCCAAAATCATCAGCAAAAGATTCTTTAGGGCAATACAGGTTAAATTATCTACTTTTGGTAAAGCTAACTTCACAGCAAAATGCGAGTTATTTCTTTGCTGCACTCTCTCATTTACTCTTAGTTCATCAAGAGATTTAGTTGCACCAACACAACGGTCGCACAAAAGAAAAAGGGTTTCCTTATTTAAATATTTATGCAATATTTTCCTTGATCCCAGAATCACGTTGAGGATGGAGTCACCCAGAAAGGTAAAGTTCATGTTCTCTTTAAGGGCATGAGTTCGAGAGACAAGATCTCCTTTGAAGATGCTCACGGAATATTGAAACAACAATATATTACATACAAATTTAAGATCTTGTGGATATTATAGTATAAGTGCAAAATTAAATCGGATTCATTGAAGATTGGAATAATTTAACTCTAGATTAGTGAATATTCTATGTGGATTTAATAACAAAAAATTAATTCAAGTGCCAACAAGTGCAGATTCAGTGCGGAAAAAACACGTTTTTTTCTTTTGTCACCTCTACAACTGGGAGCAAAGAAACCCCAATTGGGGCGATTGACATACTAAACCTCAAAGAATTTGAATATGTCATAAATAAAAGAGAATAATAAGGTAGATCATGATTACATTTTTATTTGAGACTTTCAGTCATTATTTTTGGAATATTTTTGTCAGATTAATCATATTGTTGAACAAGTCTCAAGTCAGATTAAGATTATATTTCTAAAGGTTAAGTCAGTGGTTTTTATCGATCTAGAAATTTTATCCCACGTGATAATAGTAAGTGATTTTATATATGTGCATTATTATGTAATAGTACTCATTACATAATAATGAGTACTATTATTATGTAAAATATAATAAAGAATATATCAAGTTACCTTCACATAAACGTTAATCTTAATACGCTCTAAATATTTAGTCATCCAATCAGATACATGTGACCAATGCCAACTTCATTCATTACGTTTGTCCATTTTAATAAAGAAACGGACTTTTTTATGTTTCTTAGTATCCGAACCTTCAACTGAATTATTTTATTCTATGGACAAGTAAGCCTTGAAAACATGCTCTAAAAGGAACTATGTGAGACCGGGCCTAATTTTCTTGTTGATTCCTATAGAAGCATTCTGATTTGAGAAGGATTGGAAAATTCCATAAAAAAATAGCATCGCTTGCTGAGTTATTTGAACACCAAGTGCGTGCTGAAATCTTAGGGAGATACTTCTGAAAGTACTGCACTATTAGTTTTAGCTTCAAAATATGTTCATAAAAGGTCATAAAAAATGGAAAAGTATATTGCTATCTTATCCAAGCTAATTTAAAATGATCTTTGCAGCTAATGTCCTAACTCCTTCTGCTCGGCTGATAAGACCATTAATATCAGCAATGTTCCTTAATGAATCTAAGTCCAAAACCATCAGCATAAGATTCTTCGTGGCAATACAAGTTAGATTTTATACTTCGGGTAAAGCTACCGTCACTGCACATTGTGAGTTATTTCTTTGCTCCACTCTCCCATTTACTCTTAGTTCATCAGGAGATTTAGTTACACCAACACAAAGATCGCAGAAAAGAAAAAGGCAGTCCTTATATAAACATTTGTACGATATTTTCCTTGATCCTAGAACCACATTGAGGATTGACTCCCTCTTAAAGGTATATTTCATTGTCTCTTTTAGAACATGAGTTTGAGAGATAAGATCTTTTTTGAAGATGCTCACAGGGTATATAAACAATAACATATTCCTTAGAGACTTTAGATTATGAGGATATTGTAGTTTAAGTGCAAAGTTAATGTAAATTCATTGAATATTGGTATAATTTAACTACATATTAGTGAATATTCTATGTGGATTAAATAAAAAAATTAGTAATTCAAGTGCCAGCGAGTGCAGATTCAATGCGGGAAAAACACTTTTCTTCTTTTGTCACCTCTACAACTGGGAGCAAAGAAATAAATATGGGGGCGACTGACGTACTTAAGGTCGAGGACTTCGAATAAGTCATAAATAATAGAGAATAATGAGGTAGATTAAAATAACATTTTTATTCATGAGTTTAAGGCATTAGTTTTGGCAATATTTTAGTCGGTTAAATCATTTGATGCCATGGATAAGTAATCCTTGAAGACATGCATTAAAAGAAACTAAGTGACACTGGGCCTAATTTTCTTCTTGATTCTTATAGAGGCATTCTGATTTGAAAATTATATTAAAATCCCATCCAAAGTAGCATCAGTTGCTGAGTAATTTGAACGCCTTGTGCGTGCTGAAACCTTAGGGTAATACATCTAAAAGTACTGGACAGTTAGTTTCAGCTTCAAAATAGGTTCATCAAAGGTCATAAAAATGAAAAAGTATACTTCTATCATATGTCAGCTAATTTAAAATGAACTCAGTAACTGGGGTCCTAACTTTATCTCCTCGGGTGATAAGACTAGTGATGTGAGCAAAGTTCCTTGATGAATCTAAATCCAAAATCATCAGCAGGAGATTATTTAGGGCAATAAAGGTTATATTAAAGCTAACTTTTAAAAAAATGTGATTAATTTTTTTGCTCCTCTCTCCCATTTATTCTTAGTTCATCGGGAGATTCAGTTACACCAACACTTATCTAAATATTTGTGCGATATTTTCCTTGATCCCAGAAACAGATTAAGGATGGACTTCATGAGAAAGGTATAGTTCATGTTCTCTTTAAGGGCATGAGTTTGAGAGACAAGATCTCCTTCGAATATACTCATAAGGTATTGAAACATCAACATATTCCTTAGAGAATTTAGATCCTATGGATATTGCAGTTTAAGTGTAAAATAAATGTGGATTCATTATAGATTGTTATAATTTAAATCCATACTAGTGAATATTCTATGTGGATTTAAGAACAAATTCTTAATTCAAGTACGAACGAGTGCAGATTTAGTTCAAAAAAAATACTTTTCTTCTTTTGTCACCTTTATGATCACGAGGAGGTTAATTTTGGGGGTTGGATGATAAATAATAAGGGCGCCAGCCACAAAGATCATTTTAAATAATCTGACATATGATAGCAATATACGTCAGTCGCCCCCATTGATGTTTGTATGCTCTTATGTAAGTAAAATATAAAAAAGAACATATAAAATTATCTTAACATAAACATTTAGTCATCCAATACGATAAATATGACTAATGCCTACTTCATTTAATATGTTTGAGCATTTTGATTTAGAAAAGAAGTTATTTTTGTATCTTTCTTAGTATCTAAACATTCAACTGAATTATTTGATGCTATGGACAAGTAAGCCTTGAAGGCATGTGCTAAAAGTAACTAAGTGACACCTAGCCTAATTTTCTTATTGATTCCAATATAGGCATTCTAATTTGATAAGGATTTCAAAATCCCATCGCATCAATTGCTGAGATATTTGAACGGCTTGTGCGTGCTGAAACCCTAGGGAGATACTTCTAAAAGTACTGTAAAACTAGTTTTAGCTGCAGAACGGGTTCATCAAAGGTCATCAAAAGTGGGGAAAAGTATATTGCTACTGTATGTCAGATTATTTAAATTGATCTCTACAGCTGGTGTCCTAACTCCATCGGCTCGGCTGATAAGGCCAGTTATGCGATCAATGTTCCTTTGTGAATCGAAATCCAAAATCATCAGTAGAAGATTCTTTAGGGAAATATAGGTTATATTTTCTACTTTATATAAAAGTTAACTTCACGGAAAAATGTGAGTTATTTCTTTGCCACACTCTCCCATTTACTCTTAGTTCATCAGGAGATTTAGTTGCACCAACACAACGGTCACACAAAAGAAAAAGGGAATCCTTATCCAAACGTTATGCGACATTTTCTTTGATCCTAGAACCACGTTGAGGATGGAGTCCCCCAGAAAGGTAAAGTTCATGTTCTCTTTAAGGACATGAGTTCGAGAGACAAGATCTGCTTCGAAGATGCTCATGGGGTATTGAAACAACAATATATTCCTCAGAGACTTAAGATCTTGTGGATATTGTAGTTTAAGTGCAAAAGCATAGTGGATTCATTGAATATTGGAATAATTTAACTCCAGATTAGTGAATATTCTATGTGGATTTAAAAACAAATTAGTAATTCAAGTGCCAACGAGTGCAGATTCAGTGCGGAAAAAACACATTTCTTCTTTTGTCACCTCCACAACTAGGAGCAAAGAAACCACAATAGGGGCTACAGCCGTACTAAAGGTCGAGTCATAAATTATAGAGAATAATAAGGTAGATCCTGATTACATTTTTATTTGTGAGTTTCAGTCATTATTTTTGGGAATATTTTTGTCAGTTCAATCATATTTCTGCACTAGTCTCAAATCAAATTAAAATTATGTTTCTAACGGTTAGGTCAGTGGTTTTATCGATCTAGAAATTTTATCCCACATGATAATAGTAAATGATCCTATAGTATAATAATGAATACTATTATTATGTAAAATATAATAAAGAATATATCAAGTTATCTTCACATAAACATTAATCTTAACACCCACTAAATATTTAGTCATCCAATTAGATAAATATGACCAATGTCAACTTCATTTACTACGTTTGACCAGTTTAATTAAGAAAAGAAGTTATTTTTTATGTTTCTTTGTATCCGAACCTTCAACTGAATTATTTGACGCTATTGACAATTAAGGCTTGAAGACATGCGCTAAAAGATGCTATGTAAAACCGAGCCTAATTTTCTTGTTGATTTCTATGGAAACATTCCGATATGAGAAGGATTGGAAAATCCCAAAAAAAAGTAGCATCACTTGCTAAGTTATTTGAACGCCTTATGCGTGCTGAAACATTAGGGAGATACTTTTGAAAGTACTGCACAATTAGTTTTAGCTTCAAAACAAGTTCATCAAACGTCATAAAAAATGGATAAAATATATTTCTATCCTATCCCAGCTCATTTAAAATAATCGCTGCAACTGGTGTCTTAACTCCATCTGCTTGGGTGATAAGACCAGTCATTTTAGCAATGTTCTTCGATGAATATAATTCCAAAATCATCTGCATAAGATTCTTCATGTCAATACAAGTTAGATTTTATACTTCAGGTAAAGCTACCTTCACTGCACAATGTCAGTTATTTCTTTTCTCCACTCTCTCATGTTTACTCTTAGTTCATCAAGAGATTCAGTTACACCAACACAAAGGTCGCACAAAATAAAAAGGCAATCCTTATCTAAACATTTGTGCGATATTTTCCTTGATCCCAGAACCACGTTGAAGATGGATTCCCTCATAAAGGTATATTTCATGGTCTCTTTTAGGGCATGATTTTGAGAGACATGATCTTTTTCGAAAATGCTCATGGGGTATATAAACTACAACATATTTCTTAGAGACTTTAGATTATAAGGATTTTGTAGTTTAAGTGCATAGTTAACGTGGATTCATTGAATATTGGTATAATTTAACTCCATATTAGTGAATATTCTATGTGAATTTAAGAACAAATTAGTAATTCAAGTGCCAACGAATGCAGATTCAGTGCAGGAAAAAAAAATTTCTTGTTTCGTCACCTCTACAACTAGGAGCAAAGATACAAAAACGGGGACGACTGACGTACTAAAGGCCGAGGACTTCGAATAAGTCATAATTAATAGAGAATAATAAGGTAGATTAAGATAACATTTTTATTTGTGAGTTTCAATCATTAGTTTTTGCAATACTTTAGCCAGTTTAATCATTTGATGCTATGGACAAGTAATCCCTGAAGACATGAGTTAAAAGTAACTGAGTGATAATGAGCCTAATTTTCTTCTTAATTCTTATAAAGGCATTCTGATTTGAGAAGGATTTCAAAATCCCATCGAAGGTAGCATCACTTGCTGAGTTATTTGAACGCCTAGTGCGTACTGAAACCTTACGGAGATACGTCTGAAAGTACTGCACAATTAGTTTTAGCTTCAAAACTGGTTCATCAATAGCCAAAAAAAATGAAGAAAGTATACTTCTATCATATGTCAACTAATTTAAAATCTCTGCAGCTGGGGTCCTAACTTAATATGCTCGGCTGATAAGACTAGTCATGTGAGCAAAGTTCCTTGATGAATCTAAATCTAAAATCATCAGCAGGAGATTCTTCAGGGCAATAAAGGTTATATTTTCCACTTTTGGTAAAGTTAACTTTAAAGAAAAATGTGAGTTATTTATTTTCTCCACTCTCCCATTTTTTATTAGTTCATCAAGAGATTCAGTTACACAAACACAAAGGTCGGACAAAACAAAAATCCATACCTTATCTAAAGCTTTGTGCAATAATTTCCTTAACCCAGAACCACATTAAGGATGGACTTCCTGAGAAAGATATAGTTCATGTTCTTTTTAAGGGCATGAGTTTGAGAGACAAGATATCCTTCAAAGATACTTACAAGGTATTGAAACAACAACATATTCCTTAGAGACTTTAGGACCTATAGATATTGCAGTTTAAGTGTAAAATAACTGTGGAATCATTGCAGATTGGTATAATTTAAATCCTTATTATTGAATATTCTATGTGGATTTAAGAATAAATTTTAAATTCAAGTGCCAACGAGTGCAGATTTAGTGCGAAAAAAACTCACTTTTACTTCTTTTGTCACCTCTACCACTGTGAGTATACAAACACCAATGGGGGCGACAAACGTATATTGCTATCATATGTCAACTCATTTAAAATTATCTCTGCATCTAGAGCCCTCATAAGTTATCATCCACACCCCAAAATCAACCTCCCTGTGATCATAAAGCAGGTCTTTGTTAAACTAGAACCCTCGTCAGAATACTCGCCGGAAGATCTCCCATCAGCAAACCCAACCACAAGTAACAACCGCGCCAATGTGATATCTCCGAGGAGCAAAACTAACGGTAACTTGAATAGCATTCTGCTGGAACTAGATTCGTCCAAGGATTATGTTCAGGACAAGGATGTTGGATTCTTCATACTTGAAGGTGAGCACTTCGAGTACTACATGAAAAACTATGCAATTGTCCTCGGTCACTGCTGAACAAATCCACAATTAACATCTACATTGACGTAGACCTCCCCTAAATGGGTGGAAATATATGTTTGGGTACTCGGGTTCAGTTCTGGCAAATGAAATTAATTATTTTTATATTAGGATTTAGTCTGGTTCGAGTTAAGTCATTTTTAAATGTAGTTTGGTCATTTTTCCATGGTATCTTTGAAATCTTAGTGCAATCACTTTAACCACTGTAGATTCTATCATCATGCTCAATTACTGGAATTTGCACATATACTAGTGCATAATATGTGTGGGTTTTTTTCCTGGGACATTTCCCCCCTGCAACTTATTAGGGGTGTGTTCGAATTTCTATAGTCGGATAATTAAATCAAGAATTTAAGCAAGCCTTTTATAAATTTTTTACAAAGCGAATCTTGAGAATGTCAAGTGAATGCTAAAATTATAATACCTACTAACTAATTTAAGAGGAAATATCAACAAAAGGAAGACCGAAGCTTTAATCCCTACCCCTAAAAGCAATTGGGTGACACCCAGCCTAATTTTCTTGTTGATTCCCATGGAGACATTATGATATGAGAAGGATTTAATAATTCCATCAAAAGTAGCATCACTTACTGAGTAATTTGAGCATCTTATGCATGTTGAAACCTCAAGGATATACTTCTGAAAGTATTGCACAATAAGTTTTTCAATACAGGTTCATCAAAGGTCAGAAAAAATGGAGAAAGTATACATGTTGCTATCTTATGTCGGCTCATTTAAAATGATCTCTGCAGCTGGGGTTCTAACTCCATCTGCTCGGCTGATAAGACCAGTCATGTTACCCATATTCCTTGATGAATCTAAATCCAAAATCATCAGCAGAAGTTTCTTCAGCGCAATACATATTAGATTTTCTACTTTAGATAAAGCTAAATTCAATTAAAAATATGAGTTATTTCTTTGCTCCACTCCCTCATTAACTCGTAGTTGATCAGTAGATTCACATCACCAACATAAAGGTCGCACAAAAGAAAAAGGCAATCCTTAACTAAATCTTCATGCGATATTTTCCTTGATCCATGAACCACATTGAGGATGGACTCCATCAGAAATTTTAGTTCATATTCCTTTTTAAGGCATGAGTTAAAGAAAAGATCTCCTTAGAAAATGCTCACAAAGTATTGAAACTACAACATAATCCTTAGAGACTTTAGATCATGTGGATATTGCAGTTTATGTGGAAAGTTACTGGTGATTCTTGAAGATTGGTATAATTTAACCCTAGATTAGTGAATCTTGTAGGTATAGTTAAGAACAAATAAGTAATTCATGTGCCAACGAATGCAGATTCAGTGCGGAAAGAAAAAATAATGAGGGCGACTGACGTGCTTAAGGTCGAGGAATTCGAGTATGTCATAGATAATAGATAATATTAAGGTAGATCAAGATTACATTTTTATTTGTGGGTTTAGTCATTAGTTTTTGCAATATTTTAGTCAGTTCAATCATATTTTTGCACGAGTTCATAAATTAGATTAAGATTCCATTTCTAATTGTAGAGACAATAGTTTTTTTTCTTTATCTAGAAATTATATCCCATATTATAATAGTAAGTGATCTTATAGTATAATGAGTACATTTATTATGTAAAATATAAAAAGAATATATAAAATTATCTTCACATAAACATTAATCCTATCACACACTAAATATTTACTCTTCCAATACTAAAAATATGACCAACGCAAACTTCATTTAATATGTTTGAGCATTTTGATTTAGAAAAGAAGTTATTTTTGTATCTTTCATAGTATTTGAACCTTCAACTGAATTATTTGATGCTATGGACAAGTCTTGAAGACATGCTCTAAAAGCAACTGAGTGATACCGAGTCTAATTTTCCTGTTGATTCTAATAGAGGCATTCCAATTAGAGAAGGATTAAAGAATCCCATCGAAAGTAGCATCACTTGCTGAGATATTTGAACGCCTTATGCATGCTGAAACCCTAGGGAGATACTTCTGAAAGTACTGCAAATCTAGTTTTAGTTGCAGCAAGGTTCATCAAAGGTAATGAAAAATGAAGAAAGTATATTGATATCGTATGTCAGCTCATTTAAAATGATCACTGCAGCAGGGGTCCTAAATCTATCCTCTCGGCTCATGTGAGCAATGTTCCTTGATGAATCAAACTCCAAAAATCGTCAGCAGAAGATTCTTTAGGGCAATACAAGTTAAATTTTCTACTTTAGGTAAAGGTAACTTCACGGTAAAATGTGAGTTATTTCTTTGTTTCACTCTCCCCCGTACTCTTAGTTCATCAGGAGATTTAGTTGCACCAACACAATGGTCGAACAAAAGAAAAAAGGGAATCCTTATCTAAACATTTATGCGATATTTTCCTTGATCCCAGAACCACGTTAAGGACGAAGTCCCCCAGAAAGGTAAAGTTCATGTTCTCTTTAAGGGCATGAGTTCGAGAGACAAAATCTCCTTCGAAGATACTAACGGGGTATTGAAACAACAACATATTCCTTAGAGACTTAAGATCTTGAGGATTTTGTAGTTTAAGTGCAAAATTAGAGAGGATTTATTGAAGATTGGAATAATTTAACTCCAGATTAGTGAATATTCTATATGGATTTAAAAACAAATCAGTAATACAAGTGCCAAAGAGTATAGATTCGATGCGGAAGAAAAACTTTTCTTCTTTTGTCACCTCTACAACTGGGAACAAAGAAACGACAATGGGGGCGACTGACGTACTAAAGGTCGAGGAATTTGAGTATGTCATAAATAATAGAGAATAATAAGGTAGGTCATGATTACATTTTTATTTGTAACTTTCAGTCATTATTTTTTGCAATATTTTTGTCAGTCAAATCATATTTCTACACGAGTCTCAAATCAGATTAAGATTCTATTTCTAATGGCTAAGTTAGTGGATTTTATTAATCTAGAAATTTTATCCCACGTGATAATAGTAAGTGATCTTATAGTATAATAATGAGTACTATTATTATGTAAAATA